>CAUYPK010150447.1:0-14287 GCA_963574355.1 Loris lydekkerianus | reverse complement strand
CTATAGCTTTCACATGAAGGCTATAACCCAACTATAGCTCAAGACTATGGGGAAAGGGTCAAGGAAGGGGAAGGGAGGGGGGAGGTTTTGGTGGAGGGAGGGTAATGGGTGGGGCCACATCTACGGTGCATCTTAGAATGGGTACAGGCGATTGCACTAATGTACACAGCTATGATTTAACAATAAAAAAAAAAGACTCTGTCTCTAAAAAAAAAAAAAAGAACTTTGTTCCAACTCAAAGTTTGTAAATATATATAGAAGTTTTGATTATCAAAGATTTTATGGAACATGGAAAGACAAATCACAAACTATGAAAGATTTTTGTAAAATGCAATTGACAAAAAATTAGTATCTAGAACATCACTGTTCAATACAAATATAATAGAAAGTATACATAGTTTCATTATTACAATTTTATTATTTTTAGTAACCACAATAACAAAGAAAAAAGACATTAATTTTAATATTAATGTTAATATATAAGGTATATAATAAAGTGCTTAATAGAGAATATTATTTTACACTGTATCAGTTTTTAAATGTAATTAAAATTAAATACAATTAACCTTTCAGTTCCTCAGTAGCACTGGTCACATTTCCCACACAGCAGTGGCTGAGCTTTTGCTCACTATTGTCCACATGTCCAACTTTTGGAATGAAGATTACATTTTAAATAATTCAGACGCATATCCTTCTCAATTTCCTGTGCTTAGAGAACAAGAGCAGGGTTATTTTATTCTGTAAGTTTAACATTTTATTTTTAAAGCAATACTATAACTTTAAGAAAACTTTGAACATAGAAAAAAAAATCATACTACTCTGGATATGCCCATGTAACCCTTGCACACACCCTCCACACGGCACACCTCGCACAGGTGTGCATCTGTACAGGCACAGTCTTGTTGCTTGCTGACATCAGCAAGGTTCAGTTCAGCCCTACTTGCCTTCCCAGAACCCCGCACCTTTCCTCAATGGTCGGTGTGTCCTAACTATCTTATACACATGTACAGAGTGTGCTCAAAAAATATTTGTTGTGAGCTCTGCAGCCCTGTTGATTCTATTTTTAAACATCTATATGTCAACCCACATTTCTAGTTTGCAGCATTGTGTTCAGAGGGATGCTCCCCAGAGGCTGAGCAGTGTTGCATGGCGTCCTGTGAACATTCTCCCAAGGCGCTGGCATGTAATGAGAAGCTGTACATGTATTATTTTATAGACAACTCTGCAAAGAACATCTGCACAGTCTTATCTTCTGTCGAATTATGTCTTGGCATACTGTGTCAAAGGTGGTAATACCAGCCCATAGCCGGGGATTATATTTACAGCTCTTGAGATGTGTGGTATGCTGCCAAGTTGCTTTCCAAAATGTGGTGCCAATTCTCCCTGCCAGCTGGCCCTGGGTTACAACATAATAGGGTCAGCTATTTTGCCTGCAGTTTGTCTACTGTTAAAATGATTTCTTTTGCTAAGTGGATTGGTTAAGGATTGCATTTAGTTACATGTTTATATTTTGTTTCATCAGACTTGCATGTCTTTTTGGCTTCAAAGTATAGAAAATAATCACGCCTTCAGGACCTGTGAAATATTTGATTCTCTTTTATTGCTAGGCTTTTTGGGGATAAGTTTTATGTATAACTTTTTTCTTGGAAAAAAATTTAACAGCATTGCAGAAAATTTTGAAATAAAGAGAAAAAAATTGTTCACGATACTACACTCCATCAGAGCTACCATCTTTCTTTGTAGTCCCTTTCAGTATTTTTCCATAGGCATACACATTTTGTGTAGTTTTAGTCATGAGCAGAAATAATTCTATATTCTGTTTTTTCTCATAACATAATAGTGTAGGCATGGTTCCATCCTGCTTCATATTTTCTTAAGAATAATCTTAATGGCTGCATAATATTTCATTGAGTGAACATACCCTGTAACTTGATTAACCTCTTTTATTTTTAGACACTTAAATTGCTTGCAACTTTTTGCCATTACAAATAATTCATCAATAAACATTTTTATACCTGCATGAAATCTTTTGAGGTTGTTTCTTTAGAACAGAGTCCTAGAGCCATAGTTTTGGTAAAAAGCTCTCAGCAAACGGGCATATTTGCCTGTCCAGTACCACTCTCCTTTTCCTCCTTATAAACAGAACCTCTCATTATGTTCAGGGTGGCAATGCCCTCAGTTTAAAATGACTTTCCCAGATTCTCAGAAGGGCAATTCATACTGCCCTTTCACTCAATGATGAGCAAACAGCAGCCTTCCTCTCCAGGCTACTGGGAAAACCATAGCTTTCTGGCTTAAAAAAAGAATGATTTTGAGAACAGGAGGATGGAGGTCACCAGCTCCAGATGGAGAGAAAGACCCAGGCCGCTGATGACATCATGGATGATACATCAGCTCTGGACCCTGCCTCTGAGTTCTTGGAATATTTCTAATGAGTTAATAATTCTTAAAGATATTTTAGAATACCATATTATAAACCCTCAGATTTCCCAGAAGGAATGGAGCGTGGATGAAGTTTAGGAGAGAAAAATAACATATACTAAATATCTATTAGGTATTCACCAAATACCTTACACACAAAATATCTCTTACCCATTGCTGTGGTCTGAATATTTGTGTCTCCCCAGAATTTAGGTGTTGAAATCCTAACCTCCAATGTGATAGTATTAGGAGGTGGGGCCTTTGGGAGGTGGCTAGAGCCTTTGTAAAAGAGGCTAGAGGGGGTTTCTTTGCCCCTTTGGCCCTGTGTGGACACAGCTAGAAGGTACCTACCATCTATGAAGCAAAAAGTGGGCCTTCACCAGGCAGTACATCCACTAGTGTCTTGATCTTGGATTTCCCAGTCTCCAGAACTACCAACAATAACTTTCTGTTGTTTGTAATTTACTCAGTCTGGAGTATTTTTTTTTTCTTTTAGCAGTATTGAGACATCATGGGCATCTAATTAGGTAGGTATTATTATCCCCATTTTAAAGATTAATCAGGGGCCTAGACAGCTTAAACAACTTTTCCAGGTCTCATGCTTATCAAATGTCAGAGTTAGGACTAAAACCCAGATCTGTTTAACTAGCAATTCCATGATCTTTCTATTTTGACTCGAAACAGTGTGGAGGGAAAGGTGAATTCCACTCATTCAGAAAAAATTGCCACAGGTTCAGAAGGTGGGAGCAGAGACACGTGGGGACCTGTTTTGGAGCCATTAGGCAACGTTCACATGAGTTCACCAAACTCATGTTTACAACTATGCCCCACTTCTGGTTTTAACATTTCCCTTTTAGTCAACATTTCTTTTTTGTGACTTCAAGAGCAATAAATGCCTATTGAAGAAAATTTGAACAATAAAATAAAAAAATCAAAATCATTCAGAATCCCATACCCAGAGTTAATCTCTATAATCATTTTAGTATATTTCCCTCCAACATTTTTTTATTTTTTTATTTTTTTATTTTTTGACACAGAGTCTTGCTTTGTTGCCTGGACTAAATAGAGTACAGTGGTGTCATCCTAGCTTACCATAACCTCAAATGCCTGGGCTAAAGCAATCGTCCTGCCATAGCTTCCCAGGTAGTTGGAACAAGAGGCACTTGAAACCATGTCTAGATAAATTTTCGAATTTTTATAGAGGTGTGGTCTCACTCTTGCTCAGGCTGGTCTTGAACTCCTGACCTCAGGCTAATCTTCCTGTCATGGATTTCCAAAGTGCTAGGGTCACAAGAGCCACCATGCCTGGCCTTTCCTTTTAATGTTTTTTGTCTACCTTGGTATCATTGACATATTTACATATAATTTTGCTTCCTAGCATTCATAATAGTGCAGGGATATTGAATATTTAGCAAAACATATTCGATAAATGGGAAGCAAATGTGGCATTTGTATCCCAGATGTTAGCAGAGTGCCTAGCATATACTTACCATCAAGAAATCTTTGTTGAATGAATGCAGAAGAAAATGAATTATTTTTAGTCTCGATTGTAGCCTGGCTCATAGTAGCTCCACATGAAAATTGAGGAAAGTAATGAAATGCAGTTGAGCTATCGCATTTTGTCAGAAACTATTCTTATTTTATTAAAAACTCCTTATTGCTAATATTTTTAATGGCTGTATAATATTTTACCACTTCATCTTTATTGGTCCTCTATTATTGAACGTGTAAAAGATTTTTAATTTTTTATTAGTATATAAAATATTATGATTAACATCTATATGCATGACTTTTGGTATATATTTTAAACAGATTTTCCAATATGGAATTACTGGGTCAAAAGTTCCTAGTAGATGGATACTAACATAACTCTGTTCAGAACTGTTGTTTTGATTCCTGCTCAGTATGGCAAGATATGTACACGTCTGTAACGTTTTATGCTCAACAGCCCCGAATTTCATTAATGCTTTTTAATCACTGTTGCATTTTCCTGATAGCCTCAAGGAACTCCAGGATGAGCAAGGGGAAAAGGCCAAATGATTATTTTTAAAATGGGATTAATGTAGCCCTCTTAAATAGATGCTAGAACTTCTACTTTTAGTGATAAGGTTTTAATAATGGCCTCGGTTTCCTCATCTGTCGTGTGAGAGGCAGGAGGGAGAGAGTCTTTGCAGTTCCTTCCAGTTTCCATGGGCTATAGCTTTGGATCTTTCTGAGGCTTCCAGAGGAATGAGGGTTTCTTCCCTGCTCTGATTCTTTTTGTCAAGGAGGCACTTGTTTGAGAGTTGATTATATGGTTTTGTTGGGCTTACCAGTTCTCTGGCTTAGCTCTGACAAAGGCCTAAACTTTGGGTAGCAATTTAAATCAATAACATTTACAGAGTTCATTGTAATTTTCAAATCATTTTCCTATGCTTGAGGTTTGAACTTCAAAATACTCCGAGCAGAAAGTCAGTGCTACTATTATACCCATTTTTGACAGAAATTATGAGGCTCAGGATGCTTTCCTGAGTTGCCTGCAATCACATGGTCACAAAAGGATAGAACCAGAACTCAAACTCAAGTTGAGTTCAAGTCCCGCATGTACTTATTGGGGTCACATAACTAGTTTTGTCAATGAAATGTGAGTGGAAGTGATGTGTGTCACTTCCAGGCTCCTTTCAGAGAGTTATCAAACCCCAGGTCATCTCAACTCAAACAGAGCTTCTCCAAGATACATTGTCATGAACCTGTCCAAAGTCAAAATGAAAGAGAAAATTCTGCAAGCAGCCAGGAGTAAGCACCAATTGACCTACAGGGGCAGATCTAGCAGGGTGACAGCAGACTTCTCAGCTGAAACTTTTCAGGCAGAAGAGAATGGTCATCTACTTTTAACCTTCTTAAACAAACAATTTTCAGCTCAGAATTCTATATCCTGCTAAGCTTTAAAATTGATGGAAAAAACTTTTTATTGATATGAAAATATTAAGGAAGTTTGCCAAAAGAAGACTAGCTCTGCTAGAAATACTTGGACCTATTCTACACACTGACCATCACAACAGACCACCAGCAAAGTAAACAACCAGAAAGTAAAAGACAGAATGATGCAAAGAATAAAACTAAGGAATAGACTTTCATAAAATAAGATGAAAAGAAAAAAATAATAAATAAAATAAGATGAAAAGAACTCCACTACACTTATCAATTTTCTCAATAAATGTTAATGGCTTGAATCCCCCACTGTAGAGGCACAGGTTGGCTGATTGGATTAAAAATACCCACAAGCCATCCACATGCTAGCTCCAGGAAACACACCTAGCCTTGAAGGAGAAAACAAGACTCAGGGTGAAGCCTTGGAAAACAATGTTTCAGGCAAATGGGAATCAGAAGGAAGGAGGGGTCACAACCTTATTTTCAGATACAAGTCAATTTTAAGCAACGAAATTCAAAAAAGACAAAGATGGGCACTTCATACTGGTTAAGGGAATAATGCGACCAGAGGCAGTTCAATTCTAAGTATTTAGGCACCCAACTTAAATACTCTCAGACTTATGAAACAGACCTTAATTGGTTTGAGAAATATGATCTCCTTTAACACCATAATAGCAGGGAACTTTAACATACCTCTTACAGAACTGGCCAGATTTTCTGAACAGAAACTAAACAGAGATACAAGGGACTCAAACGTGACCCTACAACTAATGGGCTTAATAGACATGTATAAAACACATTATCCCAAAGCCAAGGAAAATATGTTCTTCTCGTCAGCCCATTGAACAGTCTCCAAAAGCTTCTGTGTGATTGATTCTCCTGTTTATCCCTCCCCAGGTTGAGGTGATTATGGAGGATTGATGCTGAGGTGGCAGAGACACATGAAGGAAGCACCCTGAGTCCCACGTCACAACATGGGGGATTGGCTGCCCAAGAGAATAACCCGGACCTGCACTGGGGCTTGGGTGACAGTCAAGTTTTGTGTCAAGCTACTGAGATTTTTGGGATTGTTTGTTACTAAAGCTCAGCCTAGTCTATCCCGACTAATGTAAGGAATAAATACTTACATGGACATATTCCATGAGGACCATCACAGGATGATGTTGAAATCTGGCTTCTAAGCCCAAGTCTGTCACTTTCATCCCTTGTGATCTAGGGCAAGTCACTTCCACTTTCTGAATCTCAATTTTTTTCTAATATTGAGTGATTAAATATATGTGGTGTTCAAGAGCGTGTTTTATGATTATTTCTTAGGCAAGAAGTTCTTTTTGTTAAACAATGTCTGCATTGTCATTCCAATGAATAATGTAATAAAAATAATGCTTCACTTTGTGGCTATTGGAGGATGGTAAGTGGGCAGGCAAACAAACAAAATTTCTAAAAATACCAATATTGTCAAGAGAGCAGAGAAACTGAAAGTCTGGTAGGAAGTTCAATAGTTCACCAGTGTGAACCCAATTTGGAGAACAATTTGGAAAATTTTCAGATGGAAATGTGCACATCCTACGAACCAGTCCCCAAGACAAAAAATCTCGTACACATGCACCAAGAGACAAAGAATTATCATTGAACATTTTAATAATAAAATAATAGTGGCTCAGTACCTGTAGCTCAAGTGGCTAGGGCATCAACCACATACACTGCAGAGCTGGCGGATTCGAATCCACCAAAAAATAATGACAACTGCAATCAAAAAATAGCCAGGTGTTGTGGTGGGTGCCTGTAGTCCCAGCTACTTGGGAGGCTGAGGCAAGACAATTGCTTAAGCCCAAGAGTTGGAGGTTGCTGTGAGCTGTGACGCCACAGCACTCTACCTAGGGCAACAACTTGAGCCTCTGCCTTAAAATAATAATAATAATAATAATATAATAGAAATAACTTAATTATCTATCAATAGGAAATAGATTAATAAACTGTTATAGAAGCATAAGATAGAAGAATATACTTCCTGAGTCATGACCCCCTGTCTGCCTTTCTCAATCTTACCCCAGCACAATGCTGGCATGCTGTCTAGTGCAAGAGAAGGCTGAGATGTACAGTAGAGACAAAATATGTGCATTAGATAAACTTCGTTGAGGCATGTGTTGGCTATGCTGTTGACCCTGAGTTTAGGGAAACACACATAATACATGATTATGTATTGATTAGTTGACAAAAATGTAACCAGAGGCTTGCAGGAAGGAACCTAAGCCTGTATTTCTCTTAGGAGCATATGGTTTGGTATTTGCTAATTTGGTGTTTGTGGCTACTTTATAGAACATAACTACTGCAAAAAATGAGAATCCACTGTACTTATTTATCCTTCTTATTTGATATAAGGAAAGTAAGTAAGCTTGGAGAAGCCAGTTGCCAAGTTCATGCCCAGTTTGGCTGGCTCTCAGCCCCCTGCTCTTTCCCTGAAGCCCTGCTGCTGCCTCCTCTCTTGTCTAAAACCTTTGAAACGTGAGGTTTATATTCTGTCCCTCAAGGGGCCATGGAGAAATTGCTGGTGGCCTCTTGTTCCCTGCATTTTAATTGTCCCAGAAGGGTCTGGGGCTGGGAGTGATAACCTACCCCACGCCCACCCCCACCTTTGGGCAGGGTACAAGGATCCCCATTTCAAGTTCTCCCACCCCCAACTTTGAAGCTTAATAGCTTTAAAATCTTACAAATTGTAAAAACAATTAAAGCAATAATCTTAAAAAGAAGCAGAATGTCGACCTTCAAAGGAATGTGAGCCTTTCACACTTCGTGGTTAAATGCAGCCCATAGCTGGCCGGGCTGAGAAAATGCAGAGGCGCCCTGTGAATTTGTTGATGCCAATTTGGACAGACTGTTTATTTTCATGATTTCATGGAAGAATTTTAATTTAATGAGTGTTTTATACTCTAATGTAAAGCATCGTTCAAGCCCTGTAATTACTGTGTCAAAATAGGCCTTCTAAGCAGCAGCAGCTTCTACTCCAAGACTGTGACTTGCATCCGAATCGGCCCTGTGGGTGAGGAGGGGTGGAGGGAGGGGGCCGCTCAGAGCAGATCACCGCTTTCAAAGGAATCGGAAATCAACGCCTCCAAGGGGGTAAAGGGGTACTGCATTGAGCTAATTCTCCCCAACCTGTGGCTTAAATGCTGGAGCTGACAGGTCTGGGGACAAGTGTCTCTCCCTCATCAGTCCTAAGTCTTCTCCTGAGAAATAATTCACTTTCATAAAACCCTGTTTATCTGACAGGGCATGCCAGTAGATAATTGCAGACACATACATACTTCATCACTTTACGTCTTTGTTGTTGCTGTTTTTTTTTTGTTTGTTTGTTTGTTTGTTTGTTTTTAAAGGAGAACATTTTGCTTTTGGCTTTATGAATGGCCCACAAAATTGATTATTTTTCCTCTCATTTCCTCTCATTACTTGTGTGCATGGAAGAGATTTTTATGTAGCCTACAAGAGAAAAGGGTGGCTGTTCCTAGTCCTCGAGGTCAAAGTTTAAGGCCAAGAGAAAGCCTCCAGTTTCAGCGACTTCTCTGTCCCTGTCTGCTACCTGCTCTTTCCCTCTTTGGGTTTCTCGCCAGGGCAAACATTCTTTGGGCGTCTCAGCCTTTTCCCTAATGAAGCAGAAGATGGCCTTTCCAGATGTGGATAGACAGCCTCATCCTTCATCACACTCCTTCACCCCTGGACAGGGGATCCCCCAAACAAGCCACTGGAACGTCTTCTCTGGGGTATTTTTTTTTTTTTCATGTTAAGCTGCCCAGATTTCGTGTTCCTTGTTCCAAGTCCAAAAATCCAATAGTGCAATTTGATAACTTGCTATTTCCCTCCCTGCTAAGAAATACATGTGTAGTACAGACATTGCATACTTTTTTTTAGCAAGGGAGGGAGGGACTTTTAATGCTGGGAATGAAACACCCTCTTACATTTGGCATCTTGCTGGCACTTGCCAGTTCTGAAAATAACAGCCACAGTGAACATGAGTAGAGCCCTTCACAGCATCCAAAGTGCTATCAGATTCATTTCTCTTCCCCTCCCTGTGATTTCAGGGTGATGTTATCAACTCAGTGCTGAGGACTCTAAGGCTTGAGGAGACTACATGAGTTACTAAGGTAGAACTGGGTGTCCCCTTCTGCATCTTTCCTAACTCCCACCTCTAGGCTCTTTCTAATGAGAATTGCCAGATTTAGCAGGAAAAAGAAAGATGTTCAGCTAAATTTAGATTAAACAATGAATAATTTCCAATATTTCCATGCAATATTTGGGGCATACTTATTCTAAAAATTTATTTATCTGGAATTCAAATACAATGGGAGGGGTCCTGCATTCTATCTGGCAACCCAATTTCCAATTTGCCAGCTGGTTTCCCTTCAATATATCAAGGTATAAATCCTCTAAGTGTAAACTGTTGGTCCCTGGCTGAAACCTCCAGCAGCTGAGTTTGCTTTGGATGATGTGTCTGAAATGTGAATTTGGTGATTTTTTGGCTGGAGCAGGCGTGCTTCCAGCCACCATGGTCCCTGATCTTTCTTGTGTGACACCAGCAGCTTCCCACCTGCATGTGCTGCCTGGTTTTCATGGATTGGGCACCCTCATTCCAGCTGTCAGGGTCTTGCTCCTCTTTGGATTCTGGTTGGAATCTCATTGCAGCTTTATGAAACCTTCTCACGAAGAATCTTTTGAAAAAGAAAAGGAAGTTTGCCAAAGGATGCTAATGTACTAACATGGCTTTAATAACTGAAATCTCCATCATACTTGGGAAGAAGGCATGGCTATCCTCTTGTTTGCAAAGGACATGGTGGCTCAGAAAAGATAAGTCATTGGTTCAGATCACACAACTGGCAGCAAGAAGGCGATTCAAGCCTGGTTGCCTGACTTTGACACCCCATCTTCCTACCCATGTCGATATTTCTTAAAATTCATTCATTCATTTCTATGACCTGTGTTTGCTGAGTGACAGTCATGTACCCAGCACACTCCTGGGTCAATTGTCTAGATGGTTATTTTTACTTCTCTCATTAGGGAAGGACTAAGTCCCAAACTGAAAGGCATATGAGAAGTCCTTTGGCTATTCTAATGCTGAAATACAGAGATGGGTCTGGATTTTTATTTTTTAAGAACCCCGCATATTTGGTAGAAAATGTTCTTCTCATTTTGTGCCTATGATGCCGCTAAATTGTCCCCTGGATTTATTTCAAAGCAAAAAGAAGCAGCGAAGATTGCAATTCTTGTGCTGCAGTTGCTCTTTTTAACTCAATTACGTTTTGACAATTTCAGAATGAAACTTGGGGGCATGTCTTTGTTTAAGCCATGGGCCTTGCATCGTAACAGTCAGCTCAAGGTATATGGCTAGTGTCAGGACTAACAATCTTTGACAAGGGCATTTAGCGGTTGTAATTCAAATCTAATTCAGAACATCTTAGCACCGGACCTGTCAGGCCCTTGAAATGCACTGTTACTACAAAACCAAGGGCAACAGTCCCAAAGCCAGCTCTGTGCGGCCTCAAGTTGATATGTCAACAAGAGCAGTTACAATTAAGGGTTCTTTCAAGCATACTAAACTAATTTACAGTACTCTGGAAAAGTGGGAAAAGGACCTGAGGCTTAAAATCCCAAGACTTCTAGATTTCAAATCCACAGCACATAAAAATACAATTAGAGTCCAGCACAAAATAGCTTAGTCTTGAGTCTGTCTTTTCAGTTATATGTGTACTATGTACATTTGGCTCTTAAAAATAGAAGTGCTTAAAAATGCATGCATGTATGTAGTTAATACAAAGTAATAATAGACTCCCAACTACTTAAAAAAAAAAAGAAGAAGAAGAAGGAGGAGGAAAAAAAAAAAAAGAACCCCTGTCAGGTCTTATTAGGATCATGTTATGGGTTTGTGAACCCTAAATTGGCAACACACCTATTTATTATTTGTGGATGCTGCTTGTACTTGAATCTGTTGTAATTGGGGAGTGTTTCCTTTTGGTGGGGTTCCTTATCTGGCCATAAAGCACCCAAAGCCAGTGTGGCCTAGGTGGCTTGAATTGGGATGAGAAGTCACCCTGGAAAAGGGATCATGGAGTACGGTTGGACCACCGGACACAGACAGGATTATAATGACCAACGTGTAATTTTACCATCAAGATAAAGCAGGGCCTGAGTTTGAAGCACTGGTGATTCTAGGCAGCTGTGCACTTTTAAGAGGCACTGCTTTAATGCTGGGACAAAGGCTAATGGGAATGTTTGCAGATTTTCCTTTTATGATTTATCTACTTTTTATGCACAACAATATAGACCCTCTACTCAAGGGACTCGTAAATGTGATTTTACTTCCCAAATTACAAAGCTAGTCAATTATTCGGGAATGAGTTATTCATTCAAAAGTGTCGGTAATGTGATGTGTTAACCATCAGGAAATTTTACACCAATTGGAATTATAAACACCAGATTAAAAAAAGAAAAAAAGGAAAGCAGGGAATAAAAGGAAAATTTTAGCCAGCAGTTAGCTCTATTTATTAATGTGCCTCTTCTTAGGAACTACATTTGGGGGAAGGTAGAGTTGAAGAACATGTGGGTGAATTTTTTTCTTTCTGCCTCCCTATTCCCATCCCAAAGCTGAAGTTCTCTTAATATTTTCTCTGCAAGACAGATGGATGAGGCATCAAGCTTGGTGGACTGAGGGGAAATGATAGAGCCTGTGGAGAGGAGTGATGGGTTCACATTCATGGCCTTGTTAGGCCTTGTTGGCTTGTGAGATGGGGCTAGGTCTTGAAGCTATCTTCCCTGTTTGCCAGGCACTTGGCAAGCAGGGTTCTGCTCCCTTTGCCAAGGACTGACCATGCATGCTGACCTGGGTGGCTTCAATTTGATCCCAGAATCCATAAACTCTTCCTTGTAGGCAGCCTCTTAGAAAATTGCAGTTTAACATTAGCAAGGGAGTATAATTGGAGAGGTTTAGTTGTGATGATCGATCACAGTGAAAAGCCAGATGGGAAACCATGGTGGACCTGTCCCCAAGTTTTGTTCCCAGAACACCAGGGTGAATCATGATTGTGTACAGTGTCAGAACTAAGCATGTCCTAGACACCATCTGAGCCCCATGTCACTGTCAGAGAACCCCAGTCGGGGGACCTTTATGTGCCTGTGAAACTCCATCTCCCTCCCTGATTCCTGGTCTAGCCTTGATCTCCAACCACTTATCTCCTGAGAGGAATGCCAAGCCACTGGTTCCAGATTAATTTCTGGATGTGGAATTTCCATATTTCTTTTGGAACATCCTTCACTGTTTCCCCAGTGTATATCAATTCTTGTATATCAATCCCCTACCCTCCTCTCCTGTTGTCCCCAGATCTGGGGCAAAGTCTGAGGCCCATAGATTTCTGTCATTGACTCATTGACTCTGTATCTGTCATGCCCCATCAGGATGGGACAAAAACACCAAAGTCTACAAAAAGAACTCACTCAGGGTTGCAGAGTTAGGTAAGCACTGAGTTAGGACTACAGGTTGTCCCAAAGACCCATAAAGTCGCCATACATAGTGGAAATGGGAAATTATAGCTAAATGGATTTTTATTGACAAAATATTCATGACAAAATGTTACAATATATTTACAAAATATTCTCTACATGTTGGCCATCTCTTCGTAAAATTTTGTAATGAGCATTTTCTCATTTTCCCTGTGTATGGTGACTTTTGGTACACCCTGTATAATAATGTATTTATGACTTAAGTCCTCTCTTTTTCCCAAAGAGTTGAGGCAGCTTAGAGCAAAGGTATCCATTGAATGTAATATTTTAATAGCTAGTTGCTCTGCTAGCTCCTGGGCTTTTATGGAAACAAAAAACGTCAGTCTTTCCAGTAAAGAGCATAGAATGTGATCTTTTCTTCCTAGTTTTGACAGAAATGGGCATGGAATATACAAACAGAGAGAATCCTTCACTGGCTGGTAGCTAGGGGAGAGTGAGTTTGTAAGAAGTAAGGAACTGAAACCTAAATCTTTTGAAACCTCTTTACTTACAGGATTGTATTTGCAAGTCAAATCATATTTCTTTCAGCTGCTGTATGTCAGTAGTATTTGAAGGCATCTGTATGGTTATTGCTCTTGTAATTATATAATTATTAATGGAACTATTAGCTTAGGGTCTCTTTCTCCCTGGTAGGGTCTCCCTATCAGACTGTCAGTCCCTTGGGGCAGGAGCTGCACTCCCTTGTTCATCTCTGATTCCTGAGGCCTGGCACTGTGATTGGCACTATAGCACATATTCATTAAATATGTCAAAAGGGTGACTATCCCAAGTGTAGTGCTGAAAGTGTGATGGTGAAAAGACAGCTTCTGGAAGCAGCAGATAGGTATTAGTCACTGTGTCCAGAAAAAGATTTTAAAGGTAAAAAGGAAAAAGATTTTATGACCTTCAGAGTCGTAAGAAAAAAAAAATCAAAGCAAAAGAAACCATTCACAGTAGTGCCAAAGAAGATGAAACATTTGGGAGTTTATCTAACAATTGAAAAATCTCTATAAAGAGATTTATAAAGAGAAACTCTAAGAAAAGAAATAGCTGAAAATGTTAACAAATGGAAAAACATACCATGCTCATGGCTGGGAAGAATCAACATTGTTAAAATGTCCATACTACCCAAAGTAATATATAATTTTAATGCAATACCTATTAAAGCTACATTGTCATACTTTAAAGATCTTGAAAAAATAATACTTCTTTTTATATGGAATCAGAAAAAACCTCGAATAGCCAAAACATTACTCACCAATAAAAACAAAGCCAGAGGAATCACGTTACCAGACCTGAGACTGTACTATAAATCAATAGTGATCAAAACAGCATGGTACTGGCACAAAAACAAAGAAGTAGATGTCTGGAACAGAATAGAGAACCAAGAGATGAATCCAGCTGCTTACCGTTATTTAATCTTTGACAGGCCAAT
>CAUYPK010150445.1:0-11449 GCA_963574355.1 Loris lydekkerianus | reverse complement strand
CGAATAAAATTGCAACACCTGCTTTTTTCTGATTTCCATTTGCCTGAAATGTGGACAACCATCCTTTCATCTTGGGTCTATATTTATCTTTTAAGGTAAAATGAGATTCTTGTATTCAGCATATATCTGGCCTGAGTTTTTATATCCAGTCAGCCAACCTGTGCCTCTTTAGAGGACAGTTTAAGCCATTCACATTAATGGAGAATATTGATAATCCTGGTAAAATTTTGGGTATCAGGTTTTTCAGAAGTCCAGTGGACATGTTTAATCCTTTTGCCACTGTGCAAGTTGGAATTTGATCAAAAGTTTCTGAGTGAGTTTACTCTGGTGGTAAAGGATTGCACTGATCATTATGGAGGATATGTCTGAGAGTATCCTGGTTTAGACATGGCAAATTTTTTCAACATGTGAATGTCCTTAAAGTGTTCAATTTCTCCATCATAAATGAAACTCACTTTAGCTGAATACAGGATCCTGGGTTGAAAGTTATTTTGTTTTAGGAGATTAAAAGTCGATGACCACCCTCTTGTAGCTTGAAAGGTTTCAGCAGAGAGATCTACAGTCATTCTAATACTCTTCCCCTTATAGGTTATGGTTCTCTTACATCTGGCTGCTTGTAGTATTTTCTCCTTCAGATTAACTTTGGCAAAGTTAATTATAACTTGTCTGGGAAATGTCTCATTTGGGTTGAGTCATGCTGGGGTTCTAAAATTGTCTGCTATCTGAATTTCAGAATATCCTGGCATATCTGCGAAGTTCTCCTTAATTATCTCCTGGAGTAGAGCATCTGTGTCTTGGGAAGCAATCTTGTTGCCTTCAGGAATTCCTGTAAGTGAATATTAGATTTCTTCAAATTATCTCAGAGCTCTCTGACAGTATCATTTGTTTTTGCTCTCTGCTTCTCTTCCACTTTGACCATTTGGGAGTGTTCAAAAGCTTTTCTTCAATGTCAGAAATCCTTTCTTCTGCCTGATCCATTCTGTTACTGAGAGATTCTACTGTATTTCTCAGATCTTTGGGGCTGCAAGTTCTTGTCTCAATGTATCAAAATCTGGTAATTTTTGTCTTTGAAGTCATTGAATTCTTGAGACAACTTCTGAAATGCTCCTTCAATTTCTAATTCCAACTTTACCTTCATTCTATTAATTTTATTTGCAACCCAAATTCTGAATTCTATTTCTGACATCTCAGCCATTTCTTGATGAATGGGATGTTCTGGTGTGTCTGCCATGTCATTCCTTGGAGGAGTTGATCTATTCTGATTATTCATGTTGTTGGAGTTTTTGGCTGATTCCGCCCCATGATTATTTTACACCATTTGGCTAGATGAGCAGATAAGGTGAAGTTGAATTGAGGGCTCTTAGAGTAGTGATTAATCAGCCCTTTTCCCAGGAGCTGGGACTGGTGTCTGTACCTTTTCCCCTAGAGCCTTGCAAAGGACCCATACAGTTCTATGGCCTGAGACACTGGGGATATGTTTGGTGTAGGAGGGCTAAGTGGCTCTGTCTTGTATTGAGCTGGTCCCTGTCCAATCCTAGTGAAGCAGTAACTCTGGGTTGAAGTCTCAGCTGTGGAGAAATACCAGTAACTAAGTCACCCCACCCCCCATGGGCAACAATTTGAAAAGGAAAATCAAACCTTCCCGCAATCACAATCACAGACCCAGAGTACCATGTTGGATAGTCTTTGAGTGATTGGCCCAGGTCAACAGTTCCAAATCAATTGTCCCAGTCAGCACCCAATCTCAAGTGGGAGAGTTCAAAAGGTCTCCAGCAACTAGATAGCAGGGGTCTGCTTGCAGCTCGAGTATGACTCACTCCGGTGCTCTGTGGAGTCAGAAGGACCCACCCAGGAAATGAATTAGCCCAGGAAGGTTGAAGCCTCATTCCGCACCTTGCACCTCTGTCATACCCAGTCACTGGTACCCCTGCAGGGCTTTGGCCCAGTTCCCTTTCAATGAGTGAGTGGATGCTCTAGGCATTTGTGTCTGCCTGAGTAACTGGTGGGAGATCTGTGTCTCCTTGCCCAGGCTACTGCACTCTGCCTCTAGGTGGCAGGGGGAGCTGATGCCTGATAACCTCGGGTGCTTAATGGAAGCTGGGGCAGTTCACTCACTTCCAGCCCCACCTATGATTGATGTTGCTGCTACTTATATTCTCTCATCATTTGCGTTTCTGTCCTAGCTATATTCCCCTGTGGGCCAGGTGCTGTTTAAGTTCACAGAAGCTTCGACTCAGCTCTGCCCTGTGCCACTGCCTGGAGCTAGCATCTCTGTCTCTGCTGCACTCTGTGTTGGGGTGGGCATGGTTAAAGCTCACACTCAGCTCTCAGTTCCTGCCTCTCCCTGGACTGGTGCTGTTGCCCCACCTGCTTTTGTCTCAGCTATGATTCCCCCAGGGGATGGGTGCATCTTAGTTTCACTAAAGCAGCACTTCTGACTCAGTCCTGCCTTGGTAGTATGCTGTCTCTGTGCATAAGTATTCTAGTCTCTGTCCCCGCTGCACCCTGCCCAGGTAGGTACCGCCTCAGGCATATCTTTTGCTCACAGGACCTGCATTTCCATCCCAGATCTGTTCCACCAGCGGCTGGTACCAGATTAGAGGCCCGGTTTCTCTGGTTACCAAGAGAGGTGGGGAGTGTCTCTCCAAAATATCTTCAGGGGTGTTAGCCCTATTGTTCCTGCCACTGCTACTGCTGCTCCATGCTGTGGGGCACCACTTCTCCCTCTCCCATATGGCTCCCTAGGTCCATAGTGCTCTCTTTACACCTATGCCACAGAATCAGCACAGACTTGCAATAGCCCACGCCTTGTCCACACCTCTTGAGAAAATGCCCAAGAATCTGGATTCCAAGGGGGACAGGCTTCCAGACCTCAGGATGAAAGTGGAGGGGAGTGCTGGAAGTTCAGAATTGAAGGTAGAGAATATATACAGTTTTATGTCTGATAGGAGAGTGCCATGGCCACTAGTGAGTTTTCTGGGAAAGGAGTTCTGGTTTTTAGAGGGTCTCTCCTGTGGGATAAAATAGGAGGAGATACGAGCTCTGCTCACTTGTTTGTAGAAAGTATACTGTGAGCCATTCTCATGAGGGAGGGGACTCCCATCCGCTTGGTGATAGATTTCATACCTATTATTTATTTCCTTGGGGTTGCAGTTTATCTCACCAAGATTGATGTGCATTCTTCAACATTCTCTCTTGGCTCCACTCCAAACCATCAGCTTACTTGCTAAACTTCTATCCTTTAACTCTCCTTCTGGATGGGAGCCTCTGTGGAAAACTGGCTCCAGTCGGCCATCTTCCCCCTGCCCTGATGATAATTTTTTTCACGTGTTTGTTTTCCATTTGTAATCTTCAGAGAAGTTTCTGTTCAAGTCCCTTGTCCATTTATAAATTGGCTTATTTGCTCTTTTCTTTTGATCAATTTGAACTCTCAGTAGATTCTGGTTATCAGTTCTTCATCAGATTCATACCATGTACATATCTTCTCCATTCTGAAGGCTGTCTGCTTGCTTTAGTTGTGGTGCCCTTAGCTGTGCAGAAGCTTTTTAGCTTGATCATGTCCCATTTATTTACTTCTGGTGTTGCTACAATTGCCAAGGGGTCTTCATAAATTCTTTTCACAGGCAGATTTTGTCAAGAGTATCCCCCACACTTTCTTCTACAATGTTTACTGTTTTGTGTCTTAAATTTGTGTCTTTAAATTTATCCAGCAAGAGTTAATTTTTGGCAGTGGTGAGAGGTAGGGATCCAATTTCAGTTTTCCACATTTGGCTAACCAGTTCTCCCTGCACCATTTATTAAATAGGAATTCATTTCCCCAGTGCATGCTTTTGTTTGGTTCATCAAAGATTAAATGGCAATATGTAGCTGGGTTCATCTCTAGATTCTTTATTCTATTCCACAGATCTGTATCTCTATTTTTGTGCCAGTAATTTTAATCACTACAAACTTGTAATATAACCTGAAGTCTGATAACATGATACCTCAAGATTTATTTTTATTTCTTAAAATTTTCTTGAATATTCAGTTTTTTTTTTTCCTGGTTCCATATGAAATGAAATACAATTTTTTTCAAGTTCTTCAAAGAATTACATTGGTGCTTTGATGGGAATTGCATTAAATCTGTAGATCACTTTGGGTAGTATGGATATTTTAACAATGTTGATTCTTCCCAGTCACTGAAAGCATTTCCACTTAGAACTGGAACCAGAAAAGGATGCCCACTATCACCACTGCTATTAAACACAGCACTAAAAGTCCTAGCCAATGCAATTGCAATCAGGCAAGAGAAGGAGATCAGGGTATTCAAATGGGAACAGAGGAGGTCAAACTCTTGCTCTTTGCAGGTAATATGACCTTATATCAGGAAAATCCCAGGGACTCAACTACAAAACTCTTAGAAGTTATCAAGAAATATAGCAATGTCTTGGGATACAAAAATTAATGTCCACAAATCAGTAGCTTCCGTATATGCTAATAACAGTCAAGTTGAGAATCAAATCAAAGACACAATATCTTTCACAGTACCTTCAAAGAAAATGAAATACCTGGGAATATATCTAACAAAGGATATAAAGGACCACTACAAAGAGAAATATGAAACCCTGAGAAAAGAAATAGCAGGAGACATTAACAAAAAGAAGAATATAGTCATCATTTTATACAATTATCACATCTTGACCTCAAAGATTTTCCTTGACCTCTAACACACACATGAAATGCTCCCATGGTGTATGTCTTCATTCAAGCTTCTTCTGTAACTCTACCATTCCTACTGTAATAGTGATGAAAATTAAAAGAAAATAAATCCTCTTAGTCTCAATCTCATTTAAATATTTAATTCCCATAACATTTTTTACAAATTTTTCTGAAAAATGAATTTTGTAATGTTTCATATATCCACACAATGAGTTCAATTCTCTGTGAATTTTTTATATCTGCTCAGATCACTGCCATTTGTCTCACATGTGAGTTTCTGGATATTCAAAACCTGACCTGTTTAGTATGCTTTGCCAAGCACTAGTAATAAGGATACACTTCATAAATATTTCACTGTGGTGGTAGAGTTAAAAGCTTCCTTACAGCAGCAATCAGAAAACTACATTTACTCAGGAAACAATAAATCTGCTTACAAATGAGAAGGGAATGGTAAATTATTCTTTTTCATCTTTTAAGAAATTTTAAAACTGAAATACATGAGGCATGAAGTAAAAATGTTTCTTAGATGAATGGCTCACATTTAAAATAAAGCTAAATAGCTATGTTACTAGGGAAACTACTCATTTGAAGCACTATACAATTAATAAAAATCTTTTAAAACATTTTTATATATAAATTTCACAAAGTCCAATGTTTTATCTGAACTAAATGATGTAACAGAATAGTAGATTGGAATAAGAGTATTTTAGAAAAGATGTAAGGAAATAAATGTGCATGTTTATATATGTGCTTGTATATATCACACACACGCATATATATAATACAAATACACATATATGAAATTCTAAGGCATTCATGAAATTATATTGATTCTTGGATTAAATCAGACTACCACTGGATCAATACAATCTTTCCTAAAAACTATGCCAACAGTATCTGACCAATGAACCACCAAAAGTTTTAAAGGAAGTATAGTTTGCAATAATTTTTATTTTTTGAGTAGAAATTATATAAAGTTTTAATTTTCCTAAAACCTTATTCTCTCCCAGGGCACAGCCCTGAGATTACGCGTCAAAGTGGTATTTTTGTGGCAATGACATGAATGTTATATAATAAGCAAATAGTACTATAAATCGAACATGGAAATTACAGGGTAGAGAGCCCATGGGGATAAGGGAGACAGATAAGTGCTATTTCCAGAGCTCCAGACTCTACAGCAAAGTAAATTCAAGGTCCAAATGGAGAAAACAAATACATCAATTTTGCAATTGGTTGACCAGAGGGGGAAATAGGACACTTAGAACAAAAATCAGTTGTACTAAATAGCATTTGAAATCTGGGATAACCAAAGTTAAAAACAAAACTAAAAATTTGTGGCCAGGAATGGTGGCTCCACCTGTTATCCTAACACTTTGGGAGGCTGAGGCAGGAGGGTCACTAGAGGTCAGGAGTTTGAAGCTAGCTTGAGCAACATAGAGAGACCCCATTTCTACAAAAAATAAAAAAATTAGCTAGGCATGGTGGTATGTGCCCATAGTCTTAGTTACTCAGGAGGCTGAGGTAGGAGGATCACTTAAACCCAAGAATTTGAGGTTGCAGGGAGCTATGATCATGTCCTTACCTCATTCCTCGTGCCCAGCCAACAAAGACAGACCCTGTCTCAAAAAAATAAATAAGTATATAAAATAAATTAAAAAGTTGTGAATGGGGGAATCAATCTAATCTTATAATTTTCTAGAAACATTTCAAGAAAATTACCTTAGAAAACCACTATGGAATTAGGACTTCAAGTCATGGTAGGCTATACAGGTTAGCAATATTAGTTCTAAAACTACAGCATAATTTGTCCAGCATGAACTTGCAACAAGATGAAAAAAAAAAAAAAAAAAAAAAAAAAAAACCCCAGCAAATGTGCCTCTGGGATGAAGTTCTCCGTTTATTTTGCACCCACACATTTTGTAGTAAAACCCAATGCTTATGAAATAGTCGTTTCCCTTGGAGAGTTTGGACTATTTGGCCATATGTAGCTGTGGACCTCATAAAATTCACATGCAACTTTTGCTGACAGTGAATTAAAATTGAAACAAATGTCATAAATATTGTATATTTTATAGAACTACTTTTAAAATGCCTATCCATTTAGCAAATGCCTTTTAAGTATGCTTATGATAGGAATAATTAAATCTATCTAAAATAATGTTGCATTCTGTTGTAAACAGTTTTCTGTGAAACCATTTGGGGTGTGGTTTTCAGATTTTGAAAAAGAAGCCTTGATACAATGGTACATATTCTATAATAACATTACAAATTCAAAGCCCCAAATAAATGACCAGCAGTTCTTTAAGAGTCAGTAAGCTGTAGGTCTCATGAGATGCCAGTTTGCAAATCATTGATCTCCAAACCACCAACGAATGTTGTCTACTCAGCATACATACTCAATAAAAGTTAAATTTAAGACCTTTTCTAAGGAAAAAAATCATAGTTACGTACTAAAGGTCACTAAAACAACAATGCATAGAGAATAATACACTCAAAGCAGAGCTACTCATCTTCTCAAACCCAAACCCACCAGCCCTCTCCTAGCAGGTTTGCTACGCCCTGTCTCCCTTCCTGTGAGACTGGGAGACTAGTTTCTACCACTATCTAAGCAATACCTTTCCTGATACTCTGAATCTCATCTTCCTAAAGAAGTCCTTTATGATTTAATAAAGGAAATAAATAAACAAATATATAAATAACAAGAAGTCCTTTTTAGGACTTCACTGTAGCAACCATTCTCTATCTCCCCTATACCACCAATGCCATCTTTTCTACTGCGTCATTCCTATTATTATTCATCTTAAAACAAAGCAAAACAAAATTCCCTGACCCAGGTCTCAAGCCAGCTGCCACTCAATGTCTATGCTACACTTTACTGTGAAAATCCTCAAAGCTAGTTGTTTCTCCACAAAAAAAAAATTAAATATTTGAGGTGGTGGATACCCCATTTACCCTGATTTGGTCATTATGCGTTGTATACAAGGATCAAATTATCACATGTACCCTCAAAATCTGTACCATTACTACATATCATTTTTTAAAATGTGGAGTAATATATCCACATTTTACTAGATCATCTGACTTGACTCCTCAGTGGCATTTGATGGGATGAGCATTATTGTTTGGAATTTTTTCTTCCCCCAGTGTTTCCAGCATTGGTCTTCCCTGATTTTCCTCCTACATGCTCCTTTTCAGTATGTTTTGCTGGTTCATACACACATTCTAGATCTCTGAGTGCTGACGTGTCCTAAAATCAGTCAAAGAACTTCCTGCTTTTTAAATTATATGTTCTGCTTAGTAAACTCTTGTAAGTCCCATTCAGATGTTGCTAAGTTTTATTTCTAGCCAAGACTTGTTCCCTAAGACCCAAATGAACCAAGTACCTTCTCTACTTGGATATCTAATTGGCATCACAAAATTTATACAGCCCAAACAGAACTATTTCATTAATGATTCCTGGAATATGCATTCTTTAAGAGTACTACTGTCACAGGAAATATAATAGCACCATCGGCCACCCTCTTGCTCACACCAGAGACTTAGAAATCATTCTAATTCCTTCTTGCTTCAATACTCCATATCCAGCCCACCAATGAACTCCTTCTGCTCTGCCTCCAAATGTAGGTAACTAGAACCAGGCCAAGCTTGGGCAGGTGCACAAGAAATACATGTTGAGTTATTAGGAAGTGAATAGAAGGTGAGCAAGACAATGCATAGGGGTATCATTTAGGAGGCTGGCATGAACATTTATTTAGGATATAATGGCTATGAGAATTAAGTTAGATGATAATTGGAATGTTGATAAATGAATTGATTCGACATACTTAAGAGAACTTACTAGTTCATTCACTATGGGTAAGAGAAGGTCAGTGACATGCTTCTGCTCTGAGTGAATGGGTGGCAGGTGCTACAGTTTATCATCAAAGGAGAAACCAACGGGAGAATGAGATTATAGACATTTTTGAGAGGAAGCATCCCACCAGGGTTAACATGAACTTGGGGGTCTCTAAAGCTTGCTGATTCTGCTGTCCAATATGGACTTTTTTTTTTTTTCAATCCTGTGGAATCTGACTTTCACTTTTACTATGGATGGAATTTGCTCTCGTCAAATCTTAAAAACCAAACCAAACCAAACCAAAAACTACAGGCAGCCAAACACAAGGGGTGCTTTTTCAGTCCTGACCTTGCTTGATCACTGATGGTCACTCGTTCCTTCCTGGAAGTCCTGAATGCTGAGTCCCATTTTTGACTCTCTCACTGCTCTTTCTATTTAACAGTTAGATAAATTCCAATCTTTCTACTGTGATGGACAAGGCCCTTCAAAGTCTAGTCTCTGCTCAGATCGCCATCTTCACCTTTTAAAAATCTCTCTCAGCCTAGTTCCTACAAGAAATTCCCCCTATTCCAAGTTAATTCTGTTCACTATTTAACCAAGCTCTGATTTTTTTCCTTCTGAAATACACTGAGAGTCTTTTCTAACATGATATTGTCAATGGATCTGACAACAAAAAAAAAAAAAAGGAAAATTTTTAACTGAGAAAATGCTGAAAGAATAGACCCCCTTATACACAATTTTTCTTTTGCTCTAAATTTTTCATCACACTATTTCTGATCATTTTTTATCACTTACTTCAGTTTCAGCACAAGTATTTGTTTAATTATATAGGATTTGAAAGATTTTAAGACTTAGGAAGACTGTTAGCACAAATGTATGAACAAAGTGTGGAAGTAAATTTTTACTACAAATAATATTTTTACATATTTGATCTAGCATGAAATTTTAAAAAGCAAAAGTGTATTCTCCTTAGATAATCCATTTATTTTTCTCTTTCTCCGTCTTTTTTTTTTTTTTAAGATAGAGTCCCACTATGTCACCCTTGGTAAAGTGCCGTGGTGCAGCTCACAGCAACCTCAAACTCTTGGGCTTGAGTGATTCTCTTGCCTCAACCTCACGAGTAGCTGGAACTACAAGGCACCCACCACAACACTCGGCTATTTTTTGGTTACAGTTGTCGTTGTTTAGCAGGTCCAGGCCGGGCTCGAATCCCCCACCTTTGGTGTACGTGGCTGGTGTCCTACTCACTGAGCTACGGGCGCCAAGCCAATAATCCATTTCTTTAAATCACATCCTTCTATTATGCAGTTTCTATCACATGTCCTAGGGGAATGTCTTCTAGGAATCACATAAAACTAGGAAAGCAAGGGGCACATAACAGGTCAGGATGAAAAGAAGAAAAGATTGTACCCAGGAGAAACCCGAAGTTGACGATGACAATCAATCTGCCAAGCATAGATATTTTCTCCGCAAAAGATGTTTAAATCCTAATTTTTTCCCCACATTTGGGGAAAAATGTGGGGAAAATCTATAGATGTAAATGGAAATTTTAAAAAATCCTAGATCTAGTCCTATAACACACAAATAATAAAGAGCCACACTTTATGCCTCATGACTTCCCTTGCCTTCTGTATTAACGTTTTCGGCTGCGCGCTCACAGGTACTCACGCTCACTTTCCCATCACGGTTGTCTTCTTCTCTCAGCGCCAAGGCCTTCAGGAAGTTGTCCTGCAGGTCTTTACCCGCACTGGTTAGTGTCCTGTTAAAAGCAGATCTTCAGTTATCATATACTCAGTACAAGTTTGTTTAAAACGCTCTGTGGCCAAAGACCATGCTTCTTTAGTCCAAGCTACAATTTCCTCATAACATGAAAACCATATACACACATTACTATGTTCTGCTAGATGCTTTAGTTTCATGCAGTTACTGCATCTTGGTTTATAAATAATTGGAACCACGTCTATAAATAATGTGCATGTTCATATCCAAATTCATGCTGCAATTAACTCCATTTACAGGTACATTTTCTTCTCTTTTTTATACCATAAAAGTCAACATACTTATCCCTCTCACTTCCCATAAAATTATAAATCTTTTATAATTTAAGAGCAATGTATTTATTAAAGGAAAGTAAAATACGAGGTGTCTAAGCCCACACAGTTACTGGAACAGAGCAATAATTTTAGCTCTATAAGTGATGATGATCAAGGCAAGAAGGGAAAGTAGGCGGAGTTATCTTTGTTGATGAAAGGAAGCATTAAAAAGTTCAGAGAACGGCATTTTCTTTGAAGCTACTATCAAAGGTATGGTGTCTTCAATTTGGTTCTTAGCTTGACTGTTACTGGAGTGTATGAAAGCTGTACAAGCCCACGGAGCCATATTTTGTGAGGTCAAACAATGTAGTTCAACAAGGCTCCTGAAGTAAGAAATATTTTTATTTTTAGAACCTAAGCTATAGCGCTATAGTTTTCACAATTTTCGACAGAGAACTACAATAACAAATACATTTTTTATCTCTCTCTCTGTCACATACATACATCTTAAACAAAAGTTTCATGAAATAATAAACAATACCCATTCTCACCATATGTGGTGTATTTGGAACTCTTTTATTCTTTTCTTTTTTATTGTTTGGGATTCATTGAGGGTACAAAGAATCAGGTTACACTGATTGCATTTTAGGTAAAGTCTGTCTTGTAATTGTGTCCCCCCCCCCAAGAGGTGTGCTGTGCACCATGACCCCCATCCCCTTCCCATTCCCCAATCTTTCATCCCTCTACCCTACTCCTTCTATTAGGTCATCTACTGTCTTCATATTAAGATGGAGCACATAGGATTCTTGCTTCTCCATTCTTGTGATGCTTTACTAAGAAGAATGTGTTCCACCTCCATCCAGGTTAATACAAAGATGTAAAG
>CAUYPK010150442.1:0-20664 GCA_963574355.1 Loris lydekkerianus | reverse complement strand
CCATTGAGCTAGGTTTACTGTGGTGTGCCCCCACACCGGGCCTAATTTATTTTTTAAATTTTGTGAAAACTGCTAACGTTACTTGTTTTTTTAATTTTGTTTTTTTTTTTTTTGGTTTGGTTTTTTTTTTTTTTTTTTTTTTTTTTTTGAGACAGGGTGTTGCTCTGTTGCCCTGACAGTACAGTGGTGTCATCATAGCTCACAGCAACCTTAAACTCCTGGGCTGAAGCAATACTCTCACCTCAGTCTCCTGAGTAGCTGGGACTACAGGTACTGGCCACCATGCCCAGCTAACATATATATATATGTATATATATTATTATATGTATTTTTTTGTTTGTTTTTTTTTTTGTTTTTTGTACAGACTGGTCCAGTTATGTTACTCAGGCTGGCGTCAAACTCCTAGCCTCAAGCAATCCTCCCACCTCAGCCTCCTAAAGTACTAGGGTTACCAGTGTGAGCCACTGTGCCCTGCCAACATTTATTTGATGGTGATTAACAGTAGAAGAAAAGGTATATCATTTTATCTGCGTCAACACGTGTAAGCCAAGGTGAGTGGCACAGCACCTGCAGATGAGAGAAGTATCATGTAGTAAACTCACCTTTGTAGACTAAAAGTAACTTTGAAAATTAACACAAACTGAAAATGCTTCTACTTGGTAAGTTAAGTAACAATAGATGTGAACAAATTACAGAGCCATAATTATCATGCTTGGAATGACTATAGGTAGAGTCAATTTAATGTATATAAAAGTAAATGAAAAAAAAAGGCAATGAGATGACTGTTATATTTAGAAACAGTCTATCTACAAATAACACAAACTCAGAAGCGGTAGGTTAAATAATAAGCTTTTCTTATGCAACAGAAATCTGGGGCAGTCCAAGGCTGTGGAGGTTCAATAGGCTGTTTCTACTTATTTTCTTCTATTATTTTTATGTAACAGAGGTAATGACCTGAAAAAAGGGTAAAATGTTTCATGAGCTGTCTCTGTAACTGCCCCCCCACAACACACTTGGGGAATTAAAATCTGTGTCCATGCCTGCGGTTAATTATCAGAGGGGCAAGGTAGTGTCCTTTGGATTTTTGTACCACAGGAGATGGCTCAACAGAATTGTCTAGGCAGAGGTTATCAGATTGTCTTCACCAGAGAGGTTATAGTTAAATAGCAATAGCCTAAAGCTGAAAATTCCTTTTAAAAAACGTATTTCTGCTTATTGATAGGATGGCCATACTCTAGGATAAGAGTCTGCCATCCTAAGAGACCACCCCAGCAGCTGCTGGAGCCTGTTTCCCTGCACCCTGAACCTTGTTGAGAAAAAAGAAATGAATTTGGAAAGTGTCATGAGGCCTCAGCCATTTTGGTAAGTTACTGGATTCTCTCCATTTGGGGAAGGTTTTCAAACCTTCCAGCACTGCATGGCAGGGCATTGTTTTGTAGGCACCATTTGGGGTTGAAACTCATTGAGAAAAACATAAGGAACCTGGGGGATTCATTCCCTTTTGGGTTACATAATGTTCATTCCCATTTGAGAACTTGGTCTCGTTTGTCTGGTTTCCATTCATTTGTCTGGTTCCCAAATGACTTGGCGTTTGAGAAAGTTTATGTTGGCAACTCCCTGTATCGCCTGTGTTTGCTTGTGAGTTTTGCTTCAACATAGGCAACCTGCAGAATTCATTCCCTTTTGGATTGGAAGATGGTGGTTCTGGTTTAAGAATTTGGTTCTCATTGGTCCAGTTCCCATTCATTTGGGATGGTCATGGCATTAAGACAATTGGTGCTAAGAATTCCCTGTATTGTCCACTTGCCATGCTGTGTGTGTTGTTATTCGTAAGTTTTTGTTTCAACATGGGAATCGCCTTTTCTTTTCTTTTCTTTCTTTCTTTTTTTATTTTTTTTTTGAGACAGAGCCTCAAGCTGTCACCCTGGGTAGAGTGCTGTGGCATCACAGCTCACAGCAACCTCCAACTCCTGGGCTTAAGCAATTCTCCTGCCTCCACCTCCCAAGTAGCTAGAACTAATTCTTCAGTCACATGCCCCTTGGGTTGTGACTCAGAAGTAGAAATGGTCTCTCCTTTCAAGACCCAGCAGGGAACTCAATTTGCCCAGCAGACATCTGTAGCTGGGGCAGAGTAGTTTGCATTGCAGCAATATCTGATAAAGGACTTCAGTGCCAAACGACTGCTGGCAAGTTATTATCAGACTTACACAGACTGGGATCCTAAGGCAGACATAGACCGTGTGAGAATAAATTATTACCAAAAGTATATTCTGACAGGTCTGTGGAGAAGAGTGCCCAGATAGAAGTGTTTAATCAGGGTCCAAGAAATACAACAAAAAGCTAGTGAAGGCCCAGCGCAGTGGCTCACACCTGTAATGTTAGCACTCTGGAAGGCTGAGGTGGGTGGATCACCTGAGCCATGAGTTCCAGACCAGCCTGAGCAAGACTGAGACCCCATCTTTACTAAAAGTGAAAAACTGAGGCAAGAGGATCACCTAAGCCCAACAGTTGAGGTTGCTATGAGCTATGATGCCAGGGCACTCTACCAAGGGCAACAAAGTAAAACTCAAAAACTAGAGAAAATTCCCCTAAATTTTTGAAACACATCTGTCAGGCACATTGGAAATATACAGATGCAGATCCAGAGGTCCCTGAAAATATGCATATGGTTAATAAACCTTTTATAGGGCAGACCATAAGGAAACCACAGCCAGGAGAAGGGGCAGTTGGCATGAGTCCCATACAGCCTGTCGATATTGCCTTTAGAGTCTATGACACTGAAACCCTAGGTGTTCTGTTAGCTGCACCAACCAAGGGTCCTTTGAGACAGTCAGAAGAAAAAGGTAGAAAAACTGGACCAAAGGTGAAATACAGTGTATTTTTGTAAAAAAGGAAGTGTAGAAAGAACACAGCCCAAAATTGCAAAGAGCTTCAGGTAACAAGAAACTCCCTGGAGAATAAACGGTTTTTTGAGTTCAGGACTCAGATGACAAAGAAGGGGGCTCAGGGCTCCACGCCTCACTGGTGGCTCCAGTCCAAATATCCCATCAGGAGCCCCAGTTGTAATTGACAGTGGGCACTTGGGTAATGGGCAGCACGGGCAGAAGGGTCCAGGATCCCGCCCTTGGCCCCAGTCCCCAGCCAGCCGTGCATGGTGCCCCTCGAGCAGGGGCAGGGGTGGGGGCCAGGGTGTGACCAGGCAGCCATATTCATCCAGTGGGCCCAGGAGGTAGGCCCTGGGGAACCGCTGCCGGAGCCTCCACTCTGCCGACCCCGGCTACCCTGACTTCCTCAGCAGCCATGCTGGACCTGTGTGAACAGTGGGAACACTGGGAGCCCTTCCAGTAGCCACAGAAGCTCACCCTTGAGGGAGCTGCCAAGCTCCTGCCGGACAGCTATGAGCACCTGAGTCTGGGGGAGCACAGAGGAGGCTGCTGCTGGGGAGCAGGGGGGTTTGGAATTCGGGCCTCAGTAGGTGTGCTCATTGGTGCAGCATTCGCAAGAAGAAACTGCCAAAAAGTGAGAAAGGCTGTATAAGGGATGTGCAGAAAGAATTTTAATTCCCCATACCAGTCAGTATAGACTCGGGCAGGATCTATGTGCCAGTAATATTATACAAGTGACTGTGAGAGGCACTCAGTCACATTTGCATAGCAGGATCCTGAGAGTAGGATGACCTCACAACACGGCTGGACTGTGTTGCCTCACAGGTTTAAAAACTCTCCTGCCCTATTTAATGAGAGATTAGCAATTGGACCACGGGATTCTGTTACAGTATGCGGATGATTTAATCAGCACCAGACAATGACTGGCTTCATTTGGCCACAAAGTATAACTCCAAAAGGCACAGATTTGCAAACAGCAAGTTACTTATTGGGGATTCCAAATTAGCAAGGGACTCTTTAGCCTTATGTGAGACTGATTCATCTTGAATCTTAAAGTGTCCCCAAATAAAAGACAAGTGTGTGGGTTCCTAGTATTGGCAGGGTTCTGTTGTATCTGGATCCCCGACTTTGGACTAATGGCAAAGTCCTTCTATGGGGCTCTTAAAGAGACAGATATGGATCCCCTGATATGGACCACAGATTGTCAAAATGCCTTTGAAAAACCAAAGCAGAGTCTATGACTATCTCCACTTTGGGGTTGCCTGAGTTGCAGAAGGAATTTAAAGTACATTCATGAAAAATAAGCCATGTGTCTTAGAGTATTAGTACAGATGCTGGGGGACATCCCATGGCCAGTGGCATACTCGTCAAAGCCACTGGACAGTATTCTGAGAGGATGGCCTCCTTGTCTCCAGGCAGTAGTAGCTACGTGATACAAAAGACTGTCTAGCTCAATTCTGCCCCCCTGTTAACAGCTGAAGAGAATGAGCCTTTGCAGCATGACTGTTTAGAGATTCTATTTGAGCAGGATGAATCTGTCAGATCAGCCAATGCTGGAGCCAGATTGGGATCTTCTCACTGAAGGGAGCAGCCTTACGGACAATGGACGGCCGGATGTGCGATGGTCACAGAATGATGGGTACTGGAAACAAAGGCACTGCTGCCTGGGACTTCAGCCCGGGAAGCTGAGCTGATTGCTTTAAACAGAGCTCTTCGGTTACCCAGAGGAAAACAGATACCTTTTCAGGCTGGGTCGAGGCTTATGCTACCTGATGGAGACGGCATGTGAATTACCAGAGTCCTCAGGAACTCATTCTGAGGTATGGGCGGGCTCCCTCCACTCACAGCGATAAGAAACCCTCCTTTATGTCAGAGGTAACTCAGTAAGCAAACAAAGCCCTAGATCTAGAATGGAAACAGCATAAAACCCAACAATAGTGGGATAGGATTTTGTCACTTGCCTTCCTCTGCAAAAGGGTAGCCCCTAGAAGCAGGCTTAAGTCCCTACAGAGTAGTTTATGAGAGGCCCTTCCTCACACCCGGAGATAAGTGTGGGAATATAACCACGAGTAAGGAAAGCAGAGGAAAGCAACCTATCAAGCAAGTGGGTCACACACTGACCACCATGCGTGAGTTTGCCTCTTTCAGGTCCTCACCCCAGTTGGAGGCACCCCTCAACCCCTTTAAACCAGAAGACTGGATGACCCAAATGACAACTGGCAGAGGAGTGGAAGGGCTTCGAACAAGTCACACATCATTAAAATTGTCAGGAGTAAAACACTGTGTCAACTGAACCAGAGTAACGAGGGGTCCCATGGAAGAGGAGGCGCCAAGCCCCCCGTGGATGGGCCAGCCTTTAGGCAATCTAAAGTGTCTGCTGAAGAAGAAAGAAAATGAAAATGTTGATTATTTCACTAACCTTTCTTTTGTTATTTGTTCTGTCTGTAGGATGGAAAGACAAGAACTTAGCAAGGAAGTCTCCAGACAATCACCTTTTCTGCTGATCTGTTTCACTGCTGGGTTTGTCATCCGAAACCTCATTTGGTACACGTTTTCCTGTGTATGAGTTTTGAATTTGTAGAAGTCTCTCAGATCACATGCAGGGCATGACTAATAGCTCCTACTCAGAGGTCCCTGCTTCTTTCTTGCACAGCCCTGTGTCAGACATTAAGTACAAGGCTACAGTAAGGACCTTTCAAGTCACTATCTTAGATACCATGAGGGGTAAAATCTCTCTTATCAGGTATCCTCCATTTCACCTTGCCAATCCTCATGGTTGTAGCTGTTGTTTATGCTCTTTTGTATTCTTTATTTTTGTAAATCTACTGCCGAAGCTTTGCAGTTTCATACACAAATACTAAGCTTCCATCCAAAACATCGCCCAATTCAGCAAGAATTAGCTTGATGACTATCCTGCCCCTCTTCCCACAGATATGGAAGGTTGAAAATTGACAGAGGGGACATGTAACAGAAGAAAGGGTCTGCAAAGGGTAAAATGTGTTATGAGCTATCTCTTTGGGATCCCCCCACTACACTCGCGTTTTTGGGGAATTAAAGCTTACATCCCCACCTGAAGAAAGTAATCAGAGGGGCAAGGGAGTGTTCTTTATTTTCTTGTATCACAGGAGATGACTTAAGGCAGGGGTCCTCAAACTGCGGCCCGAGGGCCACATGAGGCAGTGTGATTATATTTGTTCCATTTTTGTTTTTTTACTTAAAAATAAGATATTTGCAGTGTGAATAGGACTTTGTTCATAGTTTTTTTTGTTTGTTTGTTTGTTTGTTTGTTTTTTTAAACTATAGTCCAGTCCTCCAACGGTCTGAGGGACAGTGAATTGGCCCCCTGTTTAAAAAGTTTGAGGACGCCCAACTTAAGGGAATTGTCTGGTCAGAAGTCACGATATTGCCTTTCCCAGAGATGCTATAAATAGTAACAGCCTGAAGCTGAAAACTCCTTTAACAGCTCTGTATTTCTGCTTATAGAAAGGACAGTGGTCCTTTAAGACAAGAGTCTACCATCCTCCTCATTTGCTGGCAAATTAATAAACTTCTCTTTCCTTTTCCTCAAACCACTTGTCCTTGTTCTTCTTGGGGCCAAGTGTTGAACTTTTGGTAACACTTAGAAAGAGGCTTTCATCTTAATGCTTACCTCCTCTTTGTGCAAGATAGCTGTTATCTCTCCAGATATTACATCTGTATTTGAGCAGGGAGAAAAAAAGGAGAGGTAGGAAAGAGCTAGACTCATGTTAGGAAAAGAAAAGCTTTCACAGAACCCCTACCCAACCCCACCCTGCTTCTATCTCATGGAAAACTACAGAGTCCCATGACATCCACACCCCCAGCTATAAGACAGTCTGGTGAAGTAAATATTTTTAGTTTGGTATACTAGATAAAATTAGGCTCTTTTAAAAAGAAAGGAGGCGAGAATTGATATGACCAGATAGGAAGATGGACTCAGCCTCTCATGATATTGATGCAGGGGATGCCCCAGTGAAGGAAAGAAAGATCCTCTGAACCTACCAAGGGGTTCCTGGCTTCATACAGGAGAGAATTCAAGCACAAGCCAAGCAGCACCATAAAGTGTGTTAAGAGAGAGAAAGACAACAGATGCAACTCCACGGACAGAGCAGGAGTCCTTTCCCTGAGCAGGGAGGAGAACCCTAATGAGACAACGGTTAATGTTGAAATTCTAAGAATCTGAAATAATATTAGATGAATATGTTGCTTGAAGTTGAGTAATTTTAAACATGAATATAGTCACTGAGAATGAAGGCATGAAAAATCTTCCTAAATTCTAAACATTACTTACATTTGAATGCCAAACTAGTCCCAGAAATATCATTGACCAGTATAACTTAATTTAATATTCGCCTTTTTAGAGGGTAAAGGGTAAAGCAAAGGCACAAGCAGTCTTTGTTCTTATTTGTCCCTATGCCACAGTACCTTCTACCTGAAAATACTTAAGCAGGTATATACCAGCTTTGCAATGCAAATAGTTTCCTGTGAATACTTTGTGGACTTATCAAGCTTTTGCTAAAACACATTTATTTACAGGATAAATGATGGTCAAAATATTCTGCATATTATCTTGTTCAATATCCATGCTATGTTGTATAAGCACTATCTACAAATATTATATAATATAGTAATATTGTAAGGTATGAAAATAAGCTAAACTTACTTCAGGAGCTTGCAGGGTTAGTATGAGAGTGGTAAGCATCTGGTAAGTGATTAAGGCAGGTGACAACTCCTCGAAGGTAATGTGTCCACGAATCCTGGGGAAGGGGTTGAGAAGTTACATAAAATACACTTTCTAATTTAGTAGGCCTAGAATTGAGCTGAAATTCTGCAATTTTCCCAAGCTTCCAGGCAATAAAGACACTGATTGGTGGACTACACTTTGCGTAGTGAGGCTGTTAAGGTTCTTCAGTTTCCATTAGCCTCTATAAAAGGATTCATATAATGTATCTGTGAAGTGGACTAGGAAAACATAAGATGATAAATTTGCTACTGTTTGTCTCTTGAGAGAAAACATACATCTCTGAATATGCAAAGTCTTAGGGAACTCCAGGTGGTTTAGAATCCAGTCAGCTTGCCAAGAGGATAATGAAGAACATACCAAGATGTGGGCAAAAACCTCCAAAGACTGGAGGCCTTTGCTCTGACATGTACCCTGAATGTGGTTGTTCCCATGCCAAGATTTTACTAAAAGGTAAGTAAGCCCAACCTTGAGAAAACACATGTTTTCAAGAGGCTCTTGAACTCCCAGCCTCAACTGGAGTTAGGCAACTCTGTAGGAAACAGTGAACATATTGGCTCTATTACTTTCAAGGAACATGAAGACCCCATAAACAAACAAGATGTTAGCTAGATAATAGGCTATAAAGGAAGGAGAGCAAAGTGAAAGACTCCACAATAATCAAGGACAGAAAGAAATTCAGAGAGTTAACAACTTGTACATGGGCTATTATACTAGATTGAAACTAGTCTCCTTATCTCTAGAATCTTTTTAATCTCAATTTGTGTTTTGTACATAGCCAGAGTCATCTTCTCCAAACAAAAAAAAGTTTTTATGCTATCCTGCTATACGATCATCTATGACTCACTGTACCTACAAAGAAATAGAAATACTGACTCCTTTTAATGGAGAATCCTGAGTTTTTGCAAAAGCACATAGTTCTGTAACCACAAGCATAATCAAGATATGGAACAGTTCCATCTGTCCCCCGAATCCTCCTCTGTCCCTGTACAGACAATCTTCTCTTACACCCCCGGCCCCTGCCCAGTCCCTGGCAACCAAGGATCTATTTTCTGATCCCACAGTTTTTCCTGTTTTAGAATGTCATAAATGGAATCGCATTTTATGTAGCCTGTTGAGCCTGCTGCTTTACTTTGCTTGATGCATTTGAGACTTATCAAAGCTGTGGCATGTGTTAGGAGTTCCTTCGTTTTTTACTGAACAGTATTCCATTGAAGTGCCAGGCCAAGCCATAATGGAGCTTCAGGCAAAAGAAAAACTGCACCCCATATACATGTTTTTATGTATTTTATGAATATTTTTCTAGAACATTAAAATAAAACATATATTTAAAAATAGATATATTACTACCCATATTATTTTAAGTGTAAAGATTTTATTTCTATCAAATCAGAGTTTATTATAATCTTACTTTCCTGTCTTTCATGGAAACAAGCTCATCAATAATATTTTCAGAATGTACTTCCTTGCTTAACTCATTTTCTTTTGTGGGGAGTCCTGATTACTGTTAAAAAATAGTCTGAGCAGGCAGTGCCTGTGGCTCAAAGGAGTAGGGTGCCAGCCCCATATGCTCATATGCCGGAGGTGGTGGGTTCAAACCCAGCCCTGGCCAAAAACTGAAAAAAAAAAAAAAAATCCTGAGCAAGAGTGAGACACTGTCTTTATAAAAAATAGAAAGATCAGCTGGGCGTGGTGGCATGGGCTATGGTCCCAGCTACTCAGGAGGGTGAGGAAGGAGGATTGCTTCAGCCCCAGGAGTTTGAGATTGCTGCAAGCTATGATCATGCTACTGTACTCTAGCTCAGGTGACAGAGTGAGACCTCACTCCCATCTCAAAGAGAGAAAACGACAAGAAAAGAAAAATGCTAACTTCTGATAAGATTGAATGAAGTGGGGCGGCACCTGTGGCTCAGTAGGTAGGGCACTGGCCCCATATACCAAGGGTGGCAGGTTCAAACCCACCCCAGGCCAAACTACAACAACAACAAAAAAATAACCAGGCATTGTGGCAGGCATCTGTAGTCCCAGCTACTGGGGAGGCTGAGCCAAGAGAATCGCCTAAGCCCAAGAGTTGGAGGTTGCTGCTGTAACGCCACAGCACTCTACCGAGGGAGATAAAGTGAGATTCTGCACCAAAAATAAATAAATAAATAAAACATTGCATGAAGTAAAATACTTGTATCAGTTTTAGGAAACCCAAACCCAATACTGATTTTATAGTACAAATTATTGAAAACTGCTTAGAGCTATTTCAGATGAAATTTCCACAGGACTTATATTCTGAGAATATTTAAGAGCCAAGTAAGGGACTGCTTTCTGTAAATCAAATGTAACCATAGAAAATAACTTTTTTCTAGTTAATTCAAAATCTGATGCCCTTACTTTTTCGTATCTCCATTTCAAATGTGCATTAAGATATCTGTACTCTCCATAATTTTTGTATGATATGCACTTTTCCCGTAACAATTGATACTCTCATGCAGTAATTTAGATTTACAATTCCTTAATTTTTCTTTTTCATTTATTTACAAATGGAACCATGTTCATATTTCTTTTTTTATTTTTTATTAAATCATAACTTTGTACACTGATGCACTTATGGGGTTCAGTTTACTGCTTCAATATACAATGTGAAATGCATATATTGTATGTTCATATTTCTTGTTAGAGTTTTCTTTTAATCAAATATGCTTTCAAAGTAATTTTTCTTATTTGTTATAAGTAAAGGGGCAGGTCTTTTATTAAGTATAAATGTTATATGTAGTCATGTTTTTTGAATACAGAGCTTTATTAACTTTTCCCAAATGGTTTAAAACACTATCTTGTACAGGATAAAAATATATACTCTATTGTACCATGATTCTTTCAGTTATAGCACAGTGTATTCTGTCATTTGATATTCTGTCTTTTAATATTTGATAAATTCTTTTAATTTTTATACAAATGGCTCAGCACCCATAGCACAATAGTTATGGAACCAGCCATATACACCGAGGCTGGCAGGTATGAACCCGGCCCTGGCCAGCTAAACAACAATGACAACTGCAACAAAAAATACCTGGGCATTGTGGTGGGTGCCTGTAGTCCCAGCTACTTGGGAGGCTGAGGCACGAGAATCACTTAAGCCCAAGAATTGGAGGTTGCTATGAGCTGTGATGCCACAGCACTCTACCAAGGGTGACCTAGTAAGAGTCTGTCTCAAAAAATAAATTTATTTTTGTACAAAGTACCTAAATTTTGATCTTCATGCCCATCACATATCCAAAATAAAATTCTTATAACTGGCACAAAAATATTTCATCTGTTAGTCGAATTCACACAAAAAGTATGTATCTTGTGTGTAATACTAAAAATGATCGGCTCGGCGCCAGTAGCACAGTGGTTACAGTGCCGGCCAAATGCGCCAAGGCTGGAGGGTTCAAACCTGGGCTGGGCCTGCTAAACAACAATGACAACTGCAACAAAAAAATAGCTTGGTGTTGTGGTGAGCGCCTGTAGTCCCAGATACTTGGGAGGCTGAGGCAAGAGAATCGCTTAAGCCCGAGAGTTTGATTTTGCTGTGAGCTGTGACTCCACGGCATTCTACCAAGGGTGACATAGTGAGACTCTGTCTAAATAAATAAATAAATAAATAAATAAATAAATAAATAAATAAATAAATAAAATCATATTTCTATTCAAAGAAACAAATTTTTGCACATTAAATTAAGATTACAAGATGAGTACTTAACAAATTTGGCATAACCATTTTGGGAGGAAAATAATAGGTATGTTCTCTTGTCAATATTATCTTTTTCTAATTCATTAATAATTCCACAAGCTAGATCTTATCCACCTTTTTCTTTCATTTCAATAAAGTTGGCATAACTTTCTTCTGTCAATATGACATATTCTTAATGAGCACATAGCTAATAATCTGGCATATTTTTTCCCAACAAGATACATCTAATCTATAATCAAAATCAAAGGATTTTGCTTCTTTTATTTTCAATAGTATTTCATATTTACTATGACTTCCTAGTAGCATTATTAATTTGTTTTGAATTTTATTAGAAAAATAAGTTATGAATTATGACCTTTCATGATTAGCTATACAATTAGCTCTATCATCACTAATGACCTAAGTTTAGAAATAATCTAGCATCTAGGCTTCAATAATTCTAGAAGCTTTTAGAAAGCCTAGAAACCTAATCTAGGCTTCTTATCATTCTGTAAGAAGTTGCTTTTACACCAAACATAACAATATCTAAAACTATAAAATATTGCATCATTTTTTGTCTAATTTTAGTGCCTTCTGCAAATCATATATTAAACTATCCATTTGAATAATTTTTAAAAATACTTCCATTTTAAAAAAGCATCATAATGCTTTTTTTAAATTTTTGTTATGGCCAAAAAAAAATCCATTCAAATTCCTTCAATTGTTGAAACCTCTTTTTGAAATACACATAGCTGATTCTGTCATATCAGTACGCATGCATGAAAAACAAAGAAAAAATTCTTTGGAATAAGCCAACCACAATGAATCTACTTGCTTTTAGACATTAAAAAAAAATCTTTTGAAATCTTGAACCATCATGTAAAATTATTATTTATAATCTGGACCTTATCCTTGTTTGAATCCATGTTTTATTAAAACTATTTTTATTGGAAATTAATGATGATAATGAAGCATGATTAAAATTTATTACAAACAGCATTTTCTTATCTTCTTGCTCAACTCTTATCTAGAAGTTCTAACATTTTCCTTTCCTCAGTTTTTTCTTTACAATTCAGAAAAGATTATTTAGTTAGCTCAGAATTGATTATTGTTCTATCCTAATAATGTCAATGTTAGAGATTCCTTTTCAGTGGAGGCAGCACTGTGTTTCCAAGTCAAATTTGTAACTGCGTCATATAATTTTAATCTATTTTATCTTGCATCTTTTCTTGAACATTCTACCACTTGGCTTTCTAGTTGCCATATTTATGGGGAAAAATTTTTAGTATACATTTACAATATATTTATTTTTAATCAATACAAGGTTTCAGGGTTCAATTTAAGAAATATAATATATAGTAAGTTTAAATTAATTTATATTAAGTTAATTTATACAAATTACAGTATTTAACAATCAAATAGTGTACATAAAAGTTTGTATCAAAAATATAAAAAAGTTCTCTTGTGCATTGTCAATGGGAAGGTAAATTGGTGTAGTTGCTACAAAGGACAGTATGGTCATTCCTCAAAAATTAAAACTAGACTTACCATATGATCCAGCAAGTCCACATTTGGATATTTACCCAAAAGAACTGAAAGCGGGGCCTCAAAGAAAGATTGTATATTCATATCTATAGCAGCATTTTGCATATTGCGCATATCGTATAATAAGTATGCACTATGTTACACTGTGGTTCTAAGATTTATCTATGTGCTTTATACCACGTGCCAATTGAAAAGAATATGGTATAGGTGAACACACTGAGAAAGAAATAAGTTTAAAAAGTAAACTGTGAATAGCAGGCAGCATAATCTTTTTTGTGTAGATAAATATACATGCGCATAATTAAAATTCCATTTAGGGAACAACATATAAGAAATGTTTCCTTGAGAGGGAGAGAGGATTTTCACTTACTACATTTTGCACAGCTCAAATTCTTTTTTTTTTTTTTTTTATAATTGTGTTACTTTATGCCTAAAAAAACTTGTTAAAAATTAATAAATAAAATCCATGCCTCTTATGGGAAAATACTGTAACATAAAAATCCATTCAAAAAGACAACTCAGCAGATTCCTCCTCTCCAGAGCTCCAATGAGTCACATTCCTAACTGAGGGTTTTAGCATGCAGAGGCACAGAGCAGGGAGATGGTGGATCTGAAGAAATCCCTGTGTTGGCTGCAGGCTGCTCAGCATTTACTGAAACTGTGGCCTGTGGCAGAGTTGTCCCACGGCATGCGCCAAAGCAACATTACCCGGGCTAAGACAACAAGGCCAAAGGCCAAGGGCCCTGACAACTAAATCTGTCAGCCACATCTAAAAGAGTTGCACTTACAGCTCAGAAGTTATGACTAAGTTTGTGTGGCCCCTCTAACTGCACAGGAGACTGGGCACTATGAGATGTAGACAGCCATTGGGTTAGCCAACCCTCTGTGTCTGGACACTGGGATGGTACCTTTTACACATCCTTGAAAAACTGAGTTTTTAATGCTGTCCCAGATTATCTAAAACACACTTCTCGAATGTCTATTTACAGATAGCATTGTAAATTTGGTAAGAAAAAAGTGTGTCAAAGAAACAGCAAAGAAAAAGGCTTTGGATGCTGATGCATATAATTGTCATCAGAAAAATTTGAGGAAAATATCATTTTATTCAAAGTAATATTATAAATTCATTGTTACCCAACTTTGGACCCTCCTCTATTCCCCCACCTTATGAAAGCCCAAGAGCGGCAGGGTATGACTGCTTAAAAATAGAGACGTCGTGATTCTCAGAGTAGCAAAAGCCTGTGGTGTTTAGGCACTATGCTGGACTCTGTGACACTTCCAGTGTCCCCCACCATTCCCCCAAGGAGGTGAGAACTTTAAACAAACAGAGAACAGTGTCTGCTAAAACTGAATCCTGTGCCAGATTGTGTGGTTCAAACCGCAGGGGTTAGGAAGTAAAGAAGTAAATAACCACCACTGCTTGCAGTTAGTCAAGAAATTCTCCTCAGAAGTTTTGAGTTTTTCCGGTGGAGTCTGCATCCCCTTCCCTTCCTTTTTCTTGCTTATTTCAGAACCATGCTTGTCCCAGTTCTACAGGCAGAGAGAGTGACATTTTAAACTTCTTTCCTGCACCAGCTCCCCTATAAAAAAAAAAAATGGAAAACTACAAGTGGTGAGCTCTTCCAGGCACAAAGAAAAGGGAAATCTGCCTCCATCAGGATCCTTTATTCTTTCCGAAGCAGAGATTCCGAGAATACAGTCAGGGGGATACATTCTGAGAAATGCATTGGTAGGCAATTTCATTGCTGCGCAGACATCATAAACCCACATGGTATAGACTACTACACACTTGGATTATATAACATAGCCTGTTGCTCCTAAGCAGTGCTTCTCAACCTTTTTTATCTCTGGGGACACTTGAACCTATAGGTAAACTTCTGCAGCATCCTCAAATTATGTTGATCAAAGAAAAAAGGAGTAAAAAAAAAGAATACACTTACTGTGCTTTAAACTGCTTTTGAAAATAATTTTATGAATAATCTTTAAAAAAATTTTTCCCAGCACACCAGTTGAAAATGACTGCTCTACAATGTTACTGTGCTGAATACCATAGGCAATGGTCATACAAATCACTTGCTAACAGACAATTTTTAGTTCCTTTATAATCTTACACGACCACTATTATATATGGTATATGCTGTCTCCGTTGTAGACCAAAATACTGTTATGTAGTGTATGATTGTAGTATCTCCTTAAGACAGAAGCTGACCCAAAAGTTTTGTCTAGGTTTAAAGACTAAATAAAGTAATTATTTATACAATGAATAATTTTCAAATAATTTGTTCCAGAGAGGAGAACCTTCTTTTGCCCTGAGGTAGTCACAGGTTTAACCTTTTTAGGCAAGCATGGGGCAAGAAGGTAGGTTTTATTCTCGAATTAGGATGGAACCCAGACTTTTATGTCTTCATCAAGGGTGCCACCCCCTGAGATCTTCATTATATAAAGCTGAACATTGAGGAGACAGATCAATTTGAGTGAGTCCAGTGTCTTCTGGGAGGCAAGAAATTGAGTTTTAATCCCTCCAGCTCTCTGACACATGAAGACAGAGATTTATGAAGGTGAACCAGGATGGCTCTGAAGTCAACTTAACTGTGATAGCAAAGACCTAAACTATTCATGGGGCTCAGAAGAAGCACCCCAGAGTCTATGAGGAAGGGTGGCAGTAAACATATGTCTTGCTAATGTCAGAAGCACCTCCTGGCCAGCCACCAGGTGGTGGTGCCTGTGATCCCAGAAATAGGACCTGAAAATGAGATTGTGGAAAGAGTGGAAGGCCACTAATGAAGCAACTCTTCCTCAGGGGCTAGATCCGAGGGATGGGTTTTTCACCTGCCCTCAACAAACTGAAGTGCCAAGAGTTGGGTCAGGAGGTACCATTGCAAAGCAGAACATCATTGTCTGCACAGTGAGGCGGATTTGTTTTTCCTGTGACTGTATGCACAAAATGAGAGTTCGGGGAGAGGGAAATCGCAATAGCTGATAGATCCCCTGGGAAAGTTAGACATTAGTTCCTTTCAGACTTTAGAAATATCATGGTATTTACAGTTTTTGTTTAAACATTTCATACAAAGGAATTGGGGAAAGGGAGCTGTCAGATTTCCTGTTAGTCTGGCAACTGGAGTTCTCAAGCCATCTTAAACTCAATACAAAAACCTAAAAGAATGTGACAAATTGATAAAAAGCTCGAGGGGAGTTCAAGATGGTGGCCGAGTAATAGCTTCTTTGCAACTGGGCATGATGAGACTGGGGAGAAAAGACTCCAGGCATCTCTGGCTGGTGGGATCTGCCCAGAAACATCCCTTTGGGAACAGAGGGAGACAGCGAGAGGCTTTTGGACCCCACAAGGAGGATAAAAACAGTGGAGAACTGGCAAGCGGTGGTTGTCTTGGTTCTGTCCAAGCCTGCCCGCAGCTATAACTACAGCAACAGTGAGGTTGTAATCAGGAAAGGCCTTACCTGTGGGCTGTTTTGTTTCTTCTTTTTTTTTTTTCTATACTTGGGGACATGATTGAACTTGCTTGGGAGATTCTGGGCAAAAGTGCCAAGGACTTTGAGCATTGTCCAGGGCCCTGGACTGAGCCATTGAGCCCGAAGGCTCAATATTGTTCAGCTTTGGGCCACTGCACAGCCACTGTGGGAGAACTGCCCCTGCAGGCTGCCACCCTCAGGGTTGCAGCCCGAGGATCAGCCCAGAGATCTTGGACAAGTAACATAGTGACTGAGCAGCCCAAAGGCTGGGACTGAGACCCTGGGGTAGAGCAGAGATCTCAGCGTTTGGCAGATAACAGCCGTGGCCATCAGGAACATAGAGTGAGACTGGTTTTGCAGCATTAGATAAGCGGGCAGCCACTCCAGGAGAGAACCTAGCTTTCACAATGATGCAAAAGACAAAACTAAGCAATGGACTTTCACAAATAAGATGAATAGAATGCTACCACACTTACCAATTATTTCAATAAATGTTAATGGCTTGAACTCCCCACTGAAGAGGCACAGATTAGCTGATTGGATTACAAAATGCAAGCCATCCATTTACTGTTTGTAGGAAACATGCTTAGTGTCAAAAGACAAATTAAAGCTCAGAGTCAAAGGTTCGAAGACAATTTTTCAGGCAAATGCAATCCAGAAGAAAAGAGGGGTTGAAATCTTATTTTCAGACACAATGGATTTAAAGCAACTAAATTCAAAAAAGACAAAGATGGTCACTTCATACTGGTCAGGGGAAAAAATACAACAAGAAGGCATTTCAATTCTAAATATTTATGCACCCAACTTAAATGCCCCCAGATTCTTGAAATAGACCTTACTTAGTCTGAGCAATATGATATCCTATAACACCATAATAACATGGGACATTAACACTCCACTCACAGAGCTGGACAGATTCTCTAAACAGAAATTAAACAAAGATATAATAGACTTAAATGAGACCCTAGAACAACTGTGCTTGATAGACATATATTGAGCACTCCATCCTAAACAAAGAATATACATTCTTCTCATTGCCCCATTAAACATTCTCCAAAATTGATCATATTCTAAGACACAAAACAAGCCTTGACAGAATCAAAAGAATTGAAATTTTATCTTGCATCTTTTCAGACCACAAGGCACTAAAGGTGAAACTCAATTCCAACAAAAACATTCAACCGCACACAAAGGCATGGAAATTAAACAACCTGATGCTGAATAACAGATGGGTGCATGAAGAGATAAAAAAGTAAATCATTAAGCAAATGATTGAGCAAAACAACAATGAAGACACAAGTTACCAAAACCTGTGGAATACAGCAAAAGCAGTCCTGAGAGAAAAATTTATCACTTTAGACGCCTACATTCAAAAAACAAAGAGTGCATCAACAAACTCACAAGCTATCCTATGGAATTGGAAAACGAACAACAATCTAAGCCTAAACCCAGTAGGAGAAAAGAAATATCCAAAATTAAATCAGAGATTAATGAAATTAAAAACAAAAGAATCATTCAGAAAATTAATGAAACAAGGAATTGGTTTTTTGAAAAAATAAATAAAATCAATAAGCCTTTGGCCAGACTAACTAGAAATAAAAAAGTAAAATCTCTAGTAACCTCAATTAGAAATGATAAAGGGGAAATAACAACTGATGCCACAGAGATACCAGAGATCATCTCTGAATACTACCAGAAATTCTATGCCTAGAAATTTGACAATGTGAAGGAAATGGATCAATATTTGGAATCACACCCTCTCCCTAGACTTAGCCAGGAAGAAATAGATCTCCTGAACAGGCCAATCTCAAGCACTTAGATCAAAGAAACAATAAAAAAAATCCCAACAAAAAAATGCCCTGGTCCAGATGGCTTCACACTAGAATTCTATCAAACCTTCCAGCTTATTCCTGTACTGCAGAAGTTATTCCAGAAAATTGAAGAGGAAGGAATCTTCCCCAACATGTTCTACAAAGCAAACATCATCCTGATACCAAAACCAGGAAAAGATCCAATAAAAAAGAACTTTAGACCAAGTTCACTAATGCATATAGACACAAAAATTCTCAACAAAATCCTAGCCAATAGATTACAGTTTGTCATCAAAAAAGTCATACATCATGATGCAAGGCTGGTTTAATATACACAAGTCCATAAACATTATTCATCATATCAACAGAAGCAAGAACAAAGACCATATGATCCTCTCAATGGATGCAAAAAAAGCATTTGTTAAAATCCAGCATCCTTTTCTAATTAGAACACTAAAGAGTATAGGCATAGGTGGCACATTTCTTAAACTGATTGAAGCTATCTATGACCCACCCACAGCTAATATCTTACTGAATGGAGATAAACTGAAAGCTTTTCCACTTAGAACTGGAACCAGACAAGGTTGTCCTCTGTCGCCATTACTATTTGACATAGTGCTGGAAGTTCTAGCCAATACAATTAGGAAAGACAAGGATATAAAGGGCATCCAAATGGGAAGCAGAGGAGGTCAAACTCTCCCTCTTTGCTGATGATATGATCTTATACTTTGAGAACCCCCAAGGACTCCACCACAAGACCTCTGGAAGTCATCAAAAAATACAGTAATGTCTCAGGATATAAAATTAATGTCCACAAGTCAGTAGCCTTTGTATATGCCAATAACAGCCAAGATGAGAAGCTAATTAAGGACACAACTCCCTTCACCATAGTTTCAAAGAAAATGAAATGCCTAGGAATATACCTAACAAAAGAGGCAAAGGACCTCCATAAAGAAATTAGGAAACCCTGAGAAAGGAAATAGCAGAGGACATTAACAAGTGGAAGAACACACCCTGCTCATGGCTAGGAAGAATCAACATTGTGAAAATGTCTATACTTCCCAAAGCAATCTAAAGATTAAATGTCATCCCTATTAAAATGCCAACATTGTACTTTCAAGACTTGGAAAAAAGGATTCTGCATTTTGTATGGAACCAGAAAAAAACCCATATAGCTAAGACAGTTCTTAGTAATAAGAATAAAGCCAGGAGCATCAGCATACCAGATTTTAGGCGGTACTACAAGGTCATGGCAGTCAAGACAGCATGGTACTGGCACAAAAACAGAGACATAGATATTTGGAATTGAATAGAAAACCAGGAAATGAAACTAACAACCTACAACCACCTAATCTTCGATAAACCAAACAAGAACATACACCTGGGGAAAGACTCCCTATTCAATAAATGGTGTTGGGAAAACTGGATATCCTCATGTAAAAGACTGAAACTGGACCCGCATCTTTCCCTACTCAGGAAAATTGATTCAAGATGGATAAAAGACTTAAATTTAAGGCATGAAATGATAAAAATCCTCGAAGAAAGCATAGGAAAAACACTGGAAGATATCGGCCTGGGGAAAGACTTTATGAAGAAGACTGCTGTGGCGACTGCAATATCAACCAAAATAAACAAATGGGACTTATTAAACTGAAAAGCTTCTCTATAGCTCAGGAGACAACAACCAAAGCAAATAGACAACCAACACAGTGGGAAAGGATATTTGCATATTTTGAATCAGACAAAAGCTGAATAACTAAGATCTATAAAGAACTCAAATTAATCCACATGAAAAAGCCAACAATCCCATAGACCAATGGGGAAGAGAGATTAACAGAATGTCTCTCAAGAAGACAGATGAATGGCCAGCAAACATATGAAAAAATGCTCATCATCCTTAATCATTAGAGAAACGCAAATTTAAACCACCCTGAGATATCATCTAACCCCAGCAAGAATGACTCACATCACAAAATCTCAAAACTGCAGATGCTGGCATGGATGTGGAGAGAAAGGAATACTTTTCCACTGCTGGTGGGACTGTAAACTAACACAACCTTTTTGGAAGGAAGTATGAAGGACCCTCAAAGAACTCAAGCTAGACCTCCTATTTGATCCTGGAATCCCATTACTGGGCATCTATCTAGAAGGAAAAAAAAAAACAACTTTTTATCATAAGGACACATGCACTAGACTGTTTATCGCAGCTCAATTTACAATCGCCAAAATGTGGAAACTGCCTAAGTGTCCCCCAACCCAGGAATGGATGAACAAGCTGTGGTACATGTATACCATGGAATACAATTCAACCATTTAAAAAAATGCAGACTTATAGCCTGGATGGAAGTGGAACACATTATTCTCAGTAAAGCATCACAAGAATGGAGAAGCATGAATATGTACTCAATTTTGATATGAGGACAATTAATGGCATGGTGGGGGTGGGGAGAGGGAAGAGCAGAGAAAGAGAGAAGGAGAGAGGGGGTGGGGGAGAAT
>CAUYPK010150434.1:0-11351 GCA_963574355.1 Loris lydekkerianus | reverse complement strand
GTTTTGTGTCTTTATAACAGGCTCACTAAGAATAAATAAAGGCCACAAGTACCTGCAGGCTGACACCCAGTCAACTGGTTTTAGTCCTGTGTCTTACCTCCTGCCAGGTCTGTGGACTTTGAAGGACTTTTTTTTTTTTTTTTTTTTGCAAATGGGGAAAAGGGCTGAGGCATCCCTGAGGTGGAACACAGGTGAGGAGGCAACAGGCTGATTTTCAGTCCCCACTTGCAGGACACCATATGCTTTTGAACAATGCACAAGCTGCACAACCTCACACAACCACCCTTACTCTTTTCTGCCTCAGAGTTTAGTGGTGGGAAGAGCAGAGGGAGGATGAATCCGACAGGATGAGAGATAAAGAATGGTTGCAGCCTTGTCCTGATGCATGTGGGGCCCTGGCTGAGGGGAAGGAGCAGGGAGGCTGTGCAGGCAGGAAGCAAATGCGAGCCACACAGTCCCTTTATCTCTTTATGTGTCTCTCAGTTCTGAGGCTGGTAATAAAAGATGATGGCTGTACGGCTCTCTCCAGGAAGCTGAACTGGAGCCAAACCATCATGTGGTGAACAAATGCTCCAATTGCCCAACTGCAGAGCTGCTGTTGCACCATATTAAAAAGGTGACAACCTCTCCTCTGACCCTTGACCCATGGAAATGGGCAGTCACCAGCCCACCCACTCAGAAAGCCTCAATGCCCTGTCCCCAATAGAGCCCCAAACACCTGCTCCAGCATTCAGAAAAAGAGGTGGCATAGTGTGGTTGCCAGAACACAGGCTTTACGTTCAGACAGAACTAGATTCCAATATCCACTCTACCCTCAGAAGCTGTGCAACTTCAGACAAGACACTGAACCTCTCTGAGACTGGATTTCACATCTGTACATGCAAGGAGAATGTAAGAGTTAGAAAGAATAAATGTAAAGGGTCCAGCACAGTTGCCTGAGATACAGTAAGTGTTTAACATGTTCTTTCACTCATTCAACAGAGACTAAAGGCTGAAAATCAGTGTGAGAGAGCGTGAATGGTCTCTCTGCAGAAGTGACATTGGAGCTGAGATCTGAAGGATGAATAGGAGGGGTTTTTTAAGTAAAATGGGGAGGAAAGAACTTTCCAGGCAGAGGGAACTGAATATGTGGGGACCTGGGGTGAGAAAAAAGAGTGAGGACTGAAGAAGCAGGGAAAGGTTCAGTGGTGGCTGGAACTGAGAGGAAGCAGGAAGGAGCTGGCCAGATGGCAGGGCCAGACCGCACGAGCCGACAGCCACCGTGGACAGACCTTGTCTTTATCCTAGGGTACGAGGAAGAATCGAAGGGTTTTAATGAATGGAATGATGTAATCAAAGTGGAGTTTCCAAAAGTTCACTCTAAAAAGGCTACATAGTAGGTGATTCCAATAATATGACATTCTTGAAGAGGCAAACTGTGAAGTTTATAAGAAGAGCCGTGGTTGCCCTGTGGGGGGCAGGGGGAGGCATGAACCGGCAGAACACGGCAGACTTGGGGCAGTGACGCTATGCTGCATGATACACTAATGGTGGATACCTGTCTCTACACATTTGCCAAAACCCATTGAACACACAGCACCAAGAGCGAGCCCTAATGTGAACTGTGCACTCTGGACGCATCAGTGCAGGTGCACGGACTGTAACAGACGTGGTGTGGGAGGGTGGGGAGGTTGTGCATGGGGTGGGGGTAGAAGGTGTATGGAAAACTCGCTCTTTCTGCTCAATTTTGCCATGAACCTAAATTTACCATAAAATATAAAGTTTATTAATTAAAAAAAAGAAGAAGAAGAAGAAACAGGAAAACTCTCTCTGGCTGCTGTATGGAGAATAGATTAGAGGCAGGCAAGGGAGAGTGTGGAAGACCAGTTAGTTTTTTTTATTTTTTCATAGGCTTCTTGGGGCAAGTCACAGAAGCTCTGAGAGCTTCATTTTCTTCATCTGCGATATGGGGACAGGAATATAAAGTAACACAGTGTGTAAGGAAATGCCCAACTGAAAGCCTGGCACAGGGCGGGCGTTCAGTTCCCCCTGGCAGAATGAGAAGGAATGATAATGTGAAGAATCGCCCAAGGTATCAGGATACAAGAGCTCTTTGTTGGGGACAGCAGCATCCTGTGGTGCTGTGTTGTGGCCGGTCTCCCTGTCTACTGGCAGAGGCACATAAAATTAATAAAAGTCTTGGTGTTTATTGGAAGAGACCAAAGTATTTATCTGAGCCTATGTCTCAGACATAAAGCTGTGTTTCATATTTCGAGGAAGATGAACAATTAGAGTAGCTACAATGAGCTGGGGGCAGTGGCTCATGCCTGTAATTCTGGCACTTTGGGAGGGCTGAGATGGATGGCTTGCCAAGTTCAGAAGTTTGAGACCAGCCTGAGCAAGAGTGAGATCCCATCTCTACTAAAGTAGAAAAATTAGCTAGATATTGTGGTAGGCACATTTAGTCCCAGCTACTTAGGAAGCTGAGGTAGGAGGATCACTTGAGACCAGGAGTTTGAGGTTGCTGTGAGTTATGATGCCACAACACTATACCCAGCTCAACAGAGTGAGACTCTGTCTCAAAAATAAAAGTAGCTAAGATATATTGAGTGCTAACTATATGGCAGGTATTGTTGTAAATGCTTTATGTGAATTAGTTCGTTTGTTCTTTTGACCATACCTCTGGTTAGGTTCTATTTTGTATCTGGGGAAGCTGGGGCATGGAAAGGTACATCAGCTAGCCCAATGTTAAGTGACAGAGCTGGCTTAAAGGAGGACCAGAAGATATAAACTTGAGTCAGCTGAGGGAATAGGATGAGCATGCACAGAACAGTTTTGAATTAGCCCAAAGAAGGTAAGTCACGGCCAAGGACCGGATTATGTGGGAAGTAGTATGGGATGGCAGTTAAGAGCACGGATTTGGAATAAGCCAGCCTGGGTTTAAATCCTCACTCCTTCACTTTGGGGGTGACCTCAGGTAAGTTAGTTAGCTATTCTATGACTCAATTTCCCCATTTGTAATATGGGCATAGTATTAATAACAGGCCTGATAGTGTGGAGTTGTTCTAAGGATTAAATGAGAAAAATGCATGTAGCTCACAAGCTTATCAAATTGTATGACAAATGGTAAGAACATGATGCATGTTTCACAACTAAAGAAGTTTATAGGACTTTCTAAAAGAGTAAATTTGGAGTTTCAAGCAAGGGGTAGGTTCAAACAAAGCACCCAACCAATAGTTCTCATAGACCATGTCAGGTGCTGCAGCTGGCGGCTGCAAAGATGAAAGAAGCTTGACCTCTGTCTCCAGGGACATCCCATTCTTCTGGACGAGGCAGGCTCAAATGCAAAAGAAATTGTAAATGCAGGGTATAAGAATCAGTTATTCAGCCAATCAAAATGGTGCTAACCACTATTCTAGGAACTAGGGATGGAGTGATTTATTTACATCCTGTCCTCAAGTTGTTTATATTTTGGTGCTGGAGGTAGGCAAGGAACACATAAACTCAGCACTCAATGGTGGTGAGGACTGTTAAAAAAAAATAGAGCAGAGTGAAGATGTAGACCTGGGAGATTATTTTTAATAGGATGGTCAAAGAAGAAAGTGGTGACATTTGAACAAGGCATAAATGTTGTGTTAATATCTAGGAGAAAAGTTTCCCAGATTGAGAGAATAGCAAATGCAAAGGCCTTGGGGGCAATGGGGCCAGGGTTTGGAGAGACTATGATGGACCTGCTTAAAGAACAGCATAGGGTAGGAGCAGCAGTGTGGCTCAGGGGGAGGAAAGTGGACACGTAGCAGAGGCCTAAACCACATGGGGCCTTGCCAACTGTAGTCAGGACTGTGAAACTGACTCTAAGAGGGGTGAAAAGCTTTTGGAAGATTTTAAACATGCACTTGGCACCTGATTTAGTTTCAGAAGAATCAATCTCTCTGTGGTGTGGAGAATCGATTGAAGAAGAATGTGGTCGATTAATGTGTCTTGAAATTCTTTGCCACTCTTTCTATTGAAAGGTGGGTTCTCCTTAAACCTAGGGTTTCCCTATGCCTGTCTTTGACCAGAATGTGATAGAGGTGATGCTGTGTAACTTCTGATGTAGGTCTTTAGGGTACCTGCAGCTTCTGTCCCTCTTAAAAACCAGCTTCCCCATAAGAAGTCCAACAATACTGAGACCCCACAGCTATAAGGAAGCTTGATCGCCATGTAGAGGAAGAGACTGTGCAGAGGACCAATGAGGCATCAGTCTGAGTGCAAAGCCAACCTGGACCTTCCAGCCCAGCCAAGCTACAAGCCAAGAATGAAACCAAATGAATTAGCCCAGGCAACACTGCAAGGAGCAGAAGAACCACCCTGCTAAGCCCTGCCCAAAGTCCTGACCCACAGATCACAAGTGATATAGGGCTTGTGAGTTTCTATCACAAGGATTTGAGGAGATTTGTTACACAACAACTAATAACTGAGATGAGGGTCAATGGCCAAACCAGGGTCGGGGCAGAGGGAGGACTATAGGAATCCAGGTGAAAGAGAAATGTAATTTGGCTTAGGGTAGAAGTACTGATGGGGAATTAGGAAAATGTTGATAAAAGAAAGTTACATAAACCATCATGATCAGTAGGAGAAACTCAGTGGGTCTCGACACCCTATCCCTGTCCAGTGATGTTGGTTCCACCTAAGAAAAGGCTGATTGCTCAAAGGCTGACTGGGTTGTCAGATACTTCACTGCCATCAAGCTAAACACTACAGAAGGTAAAGGAATATACTCCAGAATGCTAGAAAATAGGCTTAATGGTGCAGAGATGTTGTTAGCAAAATGAAGAACTGTCCCAGAAATAAACTGTTTATCTTAATATAAAATCAAATACCCATACACCACTTTATAATTCAACAAGCATACTCATCAATTTTACCTCTTTTGATTCTATCAGCTGGCCTATGACATTGAAATTGCCACAGAAACAGACTGGTCCAAAGGCTAATAGTCAGTTAAGTGGTAGAGCTAGACTTTGAACCTGTAACTGCTCTAGGCAAGTTCAATTTTTTTTTTTTTTTTCATGGTGTACTACTGTTGCTAAAATTTCCACATTTATTTTAAAACCACACAAAACAAAATAAAATATACAGTGTCTTGCTCTGTGTTTTAGTCACCCACCTGTATCTCCTCTTCACAGACCAACTGTGTATTGATTTTTAAAGTGGGGTCCTTAGACCCCTGGTATTGGAACCACTTAAGTAGAGCTTAGAAAAAATGAAGACTCCTAGGTTTCACCCAGGAACCAGACTTTCTGGCCTAAGCATCTGCATTTTAATAAGCAAGGCAGGGGCTCTCTAAATTATCTACATCCCAGAGAAGTCTGAAGGTTTCTGAACTGGTGGATCAACAGCCCTCAGGAAGCAGACACATTTAAATGAAGGTGGAAAATCTGCAAACGGGTTGGCAAACCACAGTGCATCACGGCATCCTTGCTTTGAGGCCTTCTCTTACACTGTGCTGCCTGGGTGGGGAGGAGGCCTTCAATAGTATCCCTTCCTAGCCCTCCCATGGGGCTCATCTTGGGCAGTAAAGAAGGGTCATGAGGTGTGAAGGTGAGGCAGGAGTACAGTGAACATTTACATAGTGTCCACTATGCTTTAGGCACTAGCAACTGGAAGGCTTCATTTAGTCCTCGAAAAGAGGCATTATTTCCATTTTTTAGTTAAAGGACCTGGGAGTCATGGAGGTAAAGTTACTGTGCAAAGCCTACAAGCAGCACAGGGGGAGTCACCATTAGGACCACCAGACACCAATGCTGACATTCCTTCCAGTATCAAGCTGTGTGTGCTACCAAGGTGGAAGGCTGGTGTGACCTCAAATCGTATCAGAATTTAAGCCCCACTCTATTTGTCAGCTGTGCCATTCAGAAATGTCTCTCTTCACTTCCTTTAAAGGGGGATAAAATTACCTGCCACTTAGGGGTACTGGGCACCCAAGAGCCTTTTAGTAAAAGGCAATGGGGCTTCTGAATGAGAAGAGGCCAAAGGCTGAAGTGACCACAGGGGCAACTCTCTCACTGTGGATGGTGTCAGGGTAGGAGTGGGTCCCAGGAGTGGGGTGACAGTAGAGTGGGACCCAGAACGGTAGCCATCCCAGGGTGTGGCTCCAGCACATGGGAAAGTGTGCAGGGTCCCCAGAGGTGCAGCCAAGGGCCGCACAGTCTTTCCGGTCCCAGGTTTCTGTGCTTCTGGGAATCTGGAGCCACAGTGTTTTCTTCTGTCGGACCTGCTGCTCCCTCTCCTCGAGGAGTTGGCAGCTCTGCGAGCCAGCCTGTTGGCTGGAGGTGCACAGGCAGCAGGGGCTGGCATGGCTTTACAGGCTCACCCTGCCCCTTTCTTGCCCTGCTTTCTCCCCATTCCCACGCCCCACCTCTGCACGTCCCCGGGGATCCTGCTTTCTCCAGCAGTGCTAACGCAGAAGAGGCCCTGGGCGCAGAGATCAGACGGGAGCCTTCTCTCTCCCTGGCCACTGCTGGGCCCCTGGCTGGCTCCAGGTGCCTGTCCTTGCAGACCCTGTCCCCTTCCTGGGGACAGAAGGCTGCAGGCGGCATGCCATCAGGAAGTCCTTGCTCAGGGCAAAGCTACAGCCCGAGTTCTCTCCATCATGAACTTTTCCCTTTGCAAGGTTGTGGGATTCTTATTCATGCGAAGAGTCGGCCAGTCATGAATGCCTTCAGCAAAGATCTAGGCATCGTGCCAGGTGCTGGGGCTACGGTTGGGAAAAACAGTCCTTAACATGATCCTCAAGGAAGGTTCAGTCCCGGGGGAGACATGGAGAAGTAAATAATAATTACCCTCCCCAATCAGTTACAGCACAGGAAGAGCAGTGAGAACAAGATCATGTCTCCGTGGGTGAGGGCTGATGCGTCCCCTGCCTCCGTGGACAGATAGTTACTGAGAACCTGATACGGGATATGGGAATACAGTGGGAACAAAACAATCTTTTTGCCTAAATGGATCTTCTGTTCTCGAAAAAGTACAATAAAATAAGTTACATGATCGTATATCTTATGTGTATATAATACGTTATTTAATATTATCTGTATAACATAGTCTATCAATCATTTCAGGCAGTGATAAAGGTTTGAAGGAAAAACACATAGTTAGACCTCTGGAGTAGAGAGAGTGCAGTTTATCAGGGTCTCCCCAAGGAAGGGACGTGTAATCAGAAATTTAAAAGGAAGGAATTTAAAATGAATGAATATCTGGACAAGAGTGATCACATGGCCAGCAAGTGTGAAGATGGTGAGCTGTACCTTACACAGATCACATCTCCAAGAGAAGCTCTCCTCATCCCCACTTTCCAGGTGAAGCCAAGAGGTAGAAACCAGGAGCAACTTATCCAAGGTCTGGCAGATGGAGAAGGCAGAGCTGGGCACCAGCCCAGAGGTCTGCTCTGCCCCCACAGGCAGGCCCCGGGCCCTGAAGTCATGCCGCCTGCCTGGGCAAGTCCTAGCTGCTTTGTGAGTTTGGAGAAGAGACACCAAGTCCAACTTCAGGAAAGAACACAGAAGAGGCCGAGGAGGTGCGACCTTGATGAATGGAAGGAAGGGAAGTGCCAAGAAGTCCCTGCCTTTCTTCTCTCCCGCTCTGGCCCTCAAGCTGCCCCCAACACATCCACCCAAAGTCAAGGATGGAGGGAAGCTGTCCTGGACTCCCCCACGCCCACTCGGTCACACTCTCCACCCACGTCACCTCTTCAGGGAGGCCTGCCCCGCTCGCCTCTACCCACGTCACCTCCTCATGGAGGCCTGCCCCGCTCGCTCTGCTTTTGCTTCAACCATTCTTCCCAACCTGCCATGGGGACCCACATCTGTTCGCCTATTTATGGACTTTTCTGAAACTAAACACCAGCTCCATGGCGTTATTGTCCACTTTGTTCACCACTGTGTCCTCCGTGTCCAGCACATAGTGGGCACAAGGAAGGAGAGTAAGCAGCAGCTCGCGAGGCATGGAAACACTTACGAGAGTGGACAGGACTCTTCCCCAAACACACAGGCACCCAGAGGTGAGAGCAGGAGCTGTGTGCTCTGTGAAATACTTGCTGGAGTCCGCCTGGCAACTCTGAATTTGCCCAATAAATACTTGTTAAATGAATGAATATCTGGAATTTGTAATTCAAAGCTCAGGAAGCCCAGAAGACTCGGGGCAATTATGTGTGAAATAAAGAGTAAAGACATGTTATTATAAAAATTATGGTTTTTGATGGGATAGTTGAGAGTTTCCCAGGGAAGAGATGCAGAAATTGAGGGCTGACGGGGGTTTGGGAGGGATAGGACAAGTCATTCTCCTTGGCTCTCTGGCCATAGTTGGCCTGTCTATAAAACGGGGATGCGAGGAAGACTCTAAGGGGCTCTTCTCACACTAGGACTCTAAGATTTTATAAGTTATTCTCTCCTCCAGGACGAAGCCAAGCATCTCTCTCCTCCCCCCGACATCCTCCCTGGGTGGGTACCCCTGGGGGGGGGGGCAGGGTTTGTGGGTCTTTGATCCCTTTCCTTGAGGTCTTATGTTACTTATGGTTCCTGGCACCCTCTCTCCAGTCCCCTCTGAGGTCTGACCTTCTAATGAGCGGCGCACATTACCAGCTGCCGTGGTTGGAACGGGTGCCTGTGATTTAGTGTTGCCCAACGCTGAGAACTGAGAGCAGGACTTGCGTAATTAGATGGGGGTGGCTCATTAAAGTCTGCTTCCCTGGGTGGTTTTCATTCTTGGTTTCTCCGGTCCTATATTTCGAATCCCATCTGTCTGTGTGGATATGGCTGTCTGGATTTTTGTTTTGTTTTGTTTTTCATTCTGTTGTGGAGCCAGGCTGGAATTTGGCCCAGGATGGCCACGGCACCCATAAAACATGAATTTTAACATGCCCAATGGATACCCTATGCTTAGCTTTTGAAGTACAATCTGCAACTTTCCTGGGAACCTGGATGAACCTGGGTTGCTCTCAAGCACCTTGAGTTGGCCAACAGTCCAGCCTGGTTTGGGTGTTGGGCAGAAACCGGAGTAAGGAGGGTCACTCATGCCACAGCTGCCAGTGCTGATGGTTTACCCAACTTGTGTGTATCGCTTTGCTGTTGACAAAACAATCCTCAAAGTTGACCTCGCAGGCAGGTGCGTGGTGTGTTATGTTCACCGATTCCTAAGAGTTACTTTTTTTTTAAGGCCACCTGATCCCACTCCATTTTTCTCCCACTCTTCTCTGCCCCGGTCTGGCCCAGGAAGCTGCTGCAACCCAGCTTGACTTTGGCCAAAGTTTGGGCCCAGAAGAGACTGAAGGGCAAGGAAGAAGGTGGGCAGCTATTTCTTCCCAGAGCCCACCCTGCTTTAGGGACAGGCCTCTGGAGCTCAGCAGAGCAGCTCTCCTGCCCAAGTCCAGTTGAACCCAACAAAATCAACTCTAGTCCTCACATTTCCCCCTTTTGTCCCTTTACCTCTAGGGTGATAATGCTTTACTGCCGTTGCTGGATTCTGGTTGCCTTGTGCTCCCCTATAAGTGGCTGCTTCTTCATCTAAACCATTTGAGGGTGAATTGTGTCTTTTGCCTGGGTCCTTTCTGATACACGTCCCTATGTCTGAAAGGATACCTAGAACATAGTAGGGCCTTAATAGCCATTTGTGGAATGGTGGAATGAATGAACAAATTTTCTTATAGTAACAGCTTGTTATCCTTACAAAAACCATGTAAAATAGTATTACCTTCGACAGCTACAGAAACTGAGGCTCAAAGAGGCAGATCTCACATCTGAGCTACCTGAGCTAAGGGAAAACCGCAGAGTCATTCTGCACCCTGGTGAGGTTGCCTCACACAGCACCTGGGAGAAATCACTCCCTCTTGCTATGTTCAGAGACTCAGCAGGAACAGATGTCACGGAGTGGACAGAGAGAAACGCAAGGAGTTGGAGACACTTGGACATCACCTGTCATAGAATCTGAGACCTGAGTTCAAATCCTAGTGCTGCCACTTGGGTAAAAGTGCAATTTGAGGTAAGTGGCTCAATTGTCCTAGCTCTTGACTCCGTTGTTGTGACTCAGATTCTTCCTCTGTGAAATGGGGCTATGATAATAATTATTAAATGGTGAATTTTGGCCTGGCGTGGTGGCTCACATGGGTAATCCTAGCACTCTGGGAGGCCAAGGCAGGCAGATCACTAAAACAAAAGCAGGAACCTGTCTCTACTAAAAATAGAAAAACTAGCTGGGTGTGGTAGCAGGCGCCTGTAGTCCCAGCTACTAGGGAAGCTGAGGCAAGAGGATAGATCAAGAGTTTGAGGTTGCTGTGAGCTATGACACCACAGCACTCTACCCAGGGTGACAGAGTGAGGTTCTATCTCAATAAATAAATAAATAAATAAATAAATAACTAGCAATTTTCATGACTATCCTGGTCCGGGCAGTGTTCGTAGCCTTTCTCATATACCAACTTGTCTGACTCTCACTATAACCCCATGAGGCAGTATTTCTTTTTCTTTTTATTGTTTTTTATTATTATTTTTTTAATGTTAAATTATAGCTGTATACATTAGTGCAATCAAGGGGTACAATGTGCTGGTTTCATATACAATCTGAAATATTCTCATCAAACTGTTCAACATGGCCTTCATGGCATTTTCTTAGTTATTGTATGTAGACATTTGTATTCTGCCTTTAGTAAGTTTTGCCTGTACCCATTCTAAGATGCACCGTAGGTGTGGCACCACCCATTGTCCTCCCTCCACCCTAACCTCCCCCCTCCCTTCCCCTTCCTTGGCCCTTTCCTCATAGTCTTGTGCTATAGTTGTGTTATAGCCTTCATGTGAAAACTATAATTTAGCTTCATAGTAGGGCTGAGTACATTGGATACTTTTTCTTCCATTCCTGAGATACTTTGCTAAGAAGAATATGTTCCAGCTCCTTCCGTGTAAACATGAAGGAGGTAAAGTCTCCATCTTTCTTTAAGGCTGCATAATATTCCATGGTATATATGTACCACAATTTGCTAGTCCATTCGTGAGTTGATGGGCACTTGGGCTTCTTCTATGACTTAGCAATTATGAATTGGGCTGCAATAAACATTCTGGTACAGATGTCTTTGTTATATTGTGATTTTTGGTCTTCTGGGTATAAACCTAGTAAAGGAATTAATTATAAGATCGAATGGCAGGTCTATTTTTAGGTCTCTTAAGTATTCTACAAACATCCTTCCAGAAGGAACGTATTAGTGCGCATTCCCACCAGCAGTGTAGAAGTGTGCCCTTTTCTCCACATCCACGCCAACATTTCTGGTTTTGGGATTTTGTTATGTGGGCTACTCTTACTGGGGTTAGGTGATATCTCAAAGTAGTTTTGATTTGCATTTCTCTGAT
>CAUYPK010150433.1:0-21781 GCA_963574355.1 Loris lydekkerianus | reverse complement strand
CAAGAATGGAAGAAAAAGTACCCAATGTACTCAGCCTTACTATGAAACTAATTTAGGGCTTTCACATGAAAGCTATAACCCAGTTACAACCTAAGAATAGGGGAAAAGGGGAAAGGGAGAAGAGGGAGGGGGAGGGGGGTTGAGGGAGGGGTATTGGTGGAATCACACCTATGGAGCATCTCACAAGGGCAAGGGTGAAACTCAGCAAATGTGAAATGTAAATGTCATGCCACGGTAACTAGGAAAATGCCAGGAAGGCTATGTTGAATATTGGGATGAAAATGTGTCAAATGGTTTATGAAGCTAGTATATGATGCCCCATGATATTATCAATGTACACAGCTATGATTTAATAAAATAAATAAATAAATAAATAAAAATAAATAAAATATTTTAAAATAATGTTTACCTGGATGGACTTGAAATGCATTCTTCTTAGCAAAGTATCTCAAGAATGGGGAAAAAAAAATCCAATGTGCTCAATACTAATATGAAACCAATATATAAACAATTACACACCCACACGAATGATAAAACACAAATATAGTCTAGCAAGGGAGAGGGGGGGAAGGAGGCGGGAGGCGACTGGTGGCATCTCACCTAACGTGCACAATGGGAGGGTGTTCAGCCCACCCCCTGGGTGAAGGGCTCAACTACAACTTAAACTTTACTTTAGAATTGAAAAAAATATAACCTAAAAATTTGTATCCTCCTATCAACTTGAACTAAAAACATCTTTTAAAATAATTATTACAGATACTGAAAATATCTGAAGGAGTAATTTTTCTACCATCCCTTCTCAAGTTTAAGTCAAGGCTTTCATTTGCCATACATCAACTTCCAGGCCATGTTCATGAGCATATATTGTTTTTTGTCTACATTATCATAATATAATTATCTATTTAAAGTAGTCTGTTCATGGGACGGCGCCTGTGGCTCAAAGGAGTAGGATGCCAGCCCCATATGCCGGAGGTGGTAGGTTCAAACCCAGCCCTGGCCAAAAACTGAAAAGAAGATAAAATAAAAATAAAAAATAAAATAAAGTAGTCTGTTCACATGATGTCATACATATTTTTCCAGAAGATTTGTCGTATAACTCAATTAAGCAGCCTGGTACAGCTCTTTAGATAATATAAATATAGGTAATTTTACCATTAATTGGGCTTGAAATATTTTCATTAAAAGTTCCCCCCTAAAGAAAAAAAAAAAAAAAAACACTTAGCCTGGTTATTCTGAAAGCTGATATCCAAATCTGTAAGCTTGTAAAGTCACACGACACAACATTTGCCTTCCCTTATTTGCTGGGTGTTCCTCGGTGCCCACACGCCTTACCCTGTTCCTGGCACAAAGCAGGAGCTCAAAAAAATCCTTGAACAAATGATACTTTTCTTGGCACTGCAATGAAGTTATAAAATCGGATTTCTTTTAGGAGCAGGAACAAACTCTCCAAAATAAGCCTGAGGACAGGGCAGGGTGGACAGCAGCAAGGCGGGCAGGAAAGACAACCAGAAATCCCATGGCAGAGACCAGCTACGTTGCCCAGGAGGAAATACGTGGTTTCCTGAATCGAGCTCCTTCAAAGCCTTCAAACTTCGAATCATGACATATGTAAACCACGTCGGGGGACCACCGCAGGCCATCTGCCACATTTGGGGGTTGTTCTGAAGAAGATGTTTACATGATCGGGCTTCTCTCTCCCTAGCACTATTTCCAGAGGGAATAAGAAGTTGGAGGCAGCTGTGGCAGAAAAAATGAGGCTGCCGAGAACTGCAGTGGGTACACTTCAGAAGATGAGCCATGCATAGGAAGGGTTCTTTCGCTAGTATCCATCCGGCCTCCTCTGGATACTACAGGGGGACTTCAGGAAACGGAACACCCTGAAATTGATGTAAAGAGTGTGTGTGCACCTGTCTGTCTAAGGAGGAGACTGCAGCTTTCAGCACATTCTCATGTCTTCTGATTTTAGGACCCACTCCTTCTTCGACTCCATGAACTCAAGTGGAACCCTTCTGAACCCAGCTTTATTTGCTCAGAGCTGGAGCTGGGGATGAGAGGTGGGGCTGAGAGACAGAGAAGGTGCAAGGCAGAGGAACCTCCTTGTGAAAGGCCATCTATTGAGCTAAGAGATGTGAAAGGCTTAGAGAGTGCCCAACATACAAGGTATAAAAGGACCCATAAATTCAGTTCTTATTAACACTTCATGTTTTCTCAACCTCACAACAACCCTGTGAGTTCAGCCTTCAGCCTAAGTCCCATATCCTATTTATGAAGAGACTGAGACTCAGAGAGGTTAAGTAACTAACCCAGGGTCACACAGCTATGGTGGAGTTTATAATGATCTAATTCCAAATCATGGCTTCTTACCCTCCACCCCCTGGCCTGAATTACTAGCCAGGCTTTCAGTCTGGAGGCAGCTTCTCTGTCCACCCTTTGAGTTTCCTCATCTAAAGCCCAGGGGTCCTACTCTTTCCCTGACTGTCCATTACAACAGGCACAGAGCCAAAAAATGAGCCTCTTCAAGCCAAGGCATAATCTACTTGCTTGCATAATGTGGCCTCAGTCACCCCACTCACATTCCGCGCTGGAAGCCAGGGTATTGGATGTTAAGGAAAAAAACAAATCGCACTTATCACAGTTACCTCCCTTGCCTTTAATGCAGCCAAGTCAGAGGCCAGAAGGGAAGAGATGTTTCTAGTAGTCCCGGCTACAAGTGTGAGAAAACAAACCAAATATACTATTTTCTGGTTCTAAAAATCCATGCTAAAAACTTCGACTAAGCATGCGCTCAGCTAACTCCCTTCCATCATGTGAGAGTCGCGGCAGAGGCAGGGCTGAGCGCTTCCTCTGCGCCTGCACTCGGCACCTGCCCTTTTTTTTTTTTGTGCCTCCAAAGAGCCGACCAAGCAAGTCCCCCAGGGTGGCACCAGCACGGAGCAGCAGCAGTAGGCTGGACCCCAGGTCTATCTGGGGACAGCAGCAGCGCTGTTAACCTTTCCCTGCCCACGGGTCTACACCATCTCCTGAGCCGTGGTACCCTCCCCGCTTCCCTGAAACCTGGCCGACCTCTTGGGAGGATGAGCCGGGGAAGCAAAACAGATGGACTCTACCGACAGGAGATCAGGGTTCGAGGCCCAGCTCTGCCACTTACTAGCTCTGTCACCTTGGGTTTCAGTTTCCCCATCTTGCGATGGCTGAAGGTTAATGCTGCACATCAGACAGTCTAGAAGAGAACGGACTCGGGCTTACAGCGCTGGGCAATCGTGGTCCCTTCACCCCTCCATACCTGCTAAGTCAAGAACACAGGTGGGGCGCTGGGCCCCCCTGGCTCACTCAGCGCTCTTGGCACCCACAGAGCTGCGCCGCCACCCCCGCGCGCGCCCCCGGCGGCTGCTGCGCGGTTCCCTCGCCCCTCCGGGAGGGCCAGTCCTGCGCGCTCAGTCTTCTGGCCACGTCCAGTTCTCCCCCTCCCACCCCCGGCTGGCTTCGGGCGTCGGGGTCGGCCTCCCCGGAGAACCCCGCGCGCGGCGGCCGGGGCGGCGGGTGGCGCGTCCCGCCCTCCGGAGAGGGCGTGACCGGGCTTACATAGGAGGCTGCCGGGCAGCCCCGACGCCGAGCTCCCTCCGAGGCGCAGCCTCCCCGCCAGAGCCGCGCGGCCGGCCGGGGGCTCCTCCGCACCTGCGCCCCGGGGCTCCCGGCCCTGCCGCGGCCTCCACCCCGCCCGCCATGAGGTCGCCGTTCTACCGCTGCCACAACACCAGCTGGGTGGAGAAGGGCAACTCTGCGACCATGAGCTGCGTGCTGTTCAGCACCGGCCTCCTGGGCAACCTGCTGGCCCTGGGGCTGCTGGCGCGCTCGGGGCTGGGGTCGTGCCCGCCGCGGCCGCCGCCCTCGGTCTTCTACGTGCTGGTGTGCGGCCTGACGGTCACCGACCTGCTGGGCAAGTGCCTGGTGAGCCCAGTGGTGCTGGCCGCCTACGCGCAGAACCGGAGCCTGAGGGTGCTGGTGCCGGCGGCTGACGGCTCGCTGTGCCCGCTCTTCGCCTTCCTCATGTCCTTCTTCGGGCTCGCCTCGACGCTGCAGCTGCTGGCCATGGCGCTGGAGTGCTGGCTGTCCCTGGGGCACCCCTTCTTCTACCGAAGGCATGTCACCGCGCGCAGGGGCGCGCTGGTGGCGCCGGTTGGGAGCGCCTTGTGCCTGGCGTTCTGCGCGCTGCCCTTCGCGGGCTTCGGGAGGTTCGTGCAGTACTGCCCTGGCACCTGGTGCTTCATCCAGATGGTGCACGAGGAGGGCTCGCGGTCGGTGCTGGGCTACTCCGTGCTCTACTCCAGCCTCCTGGCGTTGCTGGTGGCCGGCACCGTGCTATGCAACCTGGGCGCAATGCGCAACCTCTACGCCATGCACCGGCGGCTGCGGCGCCTAGCGCCCTCGGCCACCAGGGAGCCGCACGCCGGCGACAGGGTCACGTCCCCACAGCCCCTGGAGGAGCTGGACCACCTGGTGCTGCTGGCCCTCATGACCGTGCTCTTCACCATGTGCTCCCTGCCGGTGATTGTGAGTCGCTGGGCGCCCGGGCCGCTGGGGCGCGGGGCGGGCGCGGGGCGGCCTGCAGCGTGACCCGCACGGTCACCGGGCTGGGAGCTTTGCAGCCGCGCTCCCCAGCTCTACAGAATCCCAGTTGCGGGGTGGAGACATAAAGGGAAAGAAAGACGGAGCCTGACTGCATCTCCTTAGCTTAACGAAACCATCTCCTCTCCGCATCCCTCGGGCGAGATCTTAAGGTCACTTTTGCGCCCCGGGCCTTTAAGGAGCAGAATTCGCTTCCTCCTTGGCAACGCGAGGCCTCTGCTCCCCGATGGGCAGGTGGTGTCTCTTCAAACCTGCCCATGATTTTAGAGGCATCAGAAATAGGCGAATGACTTCAGGGGGTTCTTCCCCAGGTGCTGGCGTGGAAAAGGGAAAGGGGAAGGTTAAATTCTGCCCGAGTGTTTTGCAGAGATGAGTGACTGGATTCCTAGGTGTAATTCTGAAAAGCTGGTGGCCACCGCCCAGGCGGGTGGAGCTGGAGGCTGTTTGTGCGGTTCACCTGGTCAAGTGATTTTGACAACCTGTCTTGACAGGTTCTGTTTCTATCTTAACAAGTGGGGTGACTTGAAAGCCATTATCTCGGTTTCAATTTACTCCGAGGGATGGTGATGGAGATTGAATTCTCTCCATGTTTTGAAGGCTTTGGCTCCTGAGGTACCGCCAGGACACCTGGGAGTGGCTGACCCTCGAGCCCCTCCTCTCCTCCGCCCCAGGGCACCTGTCCAGCAGGAGCGGCCTCTGAACACTTTGCGTTGCCTGCTCCCTGTGCCTGGAGTCCCAAGACTTTCCTGAATAGGAGAAGTTGCTACTTTCTTACCAGAGTGTTGCGATTCTGGATATCACTTTATTGGTGGATGAAGGAGAAATAGAAACTGATTTTCCCCTAAATGAAGTCCTTAATGTGTGGTAGAAGAGTAGTCACGCATAATTACACAGGGGTTGATCACAGCACCCCAAATGAATAATCAGGTGAATCTCTGTCTGTGCAGATACAGATACAGATAGAGGCCTGGGTGATATGACATCCAGCTGTGATTCTCAAACTGTAGCTGCTAGAAATTGTCAACGGGGCTTTTACAGAGACAGGTGGCTGGGCCCCATTTCCCTGAGCTTCTGACTAAGAGATTTTTGAATAATTTTCATTCTTAAGTTCCAAGGTGATATCAAAGCTTCTGATTCAGATCACTTTTGTAGAACCTTCCTCTAAAACAGGAGTTGGCAAAGCGTGACCCACAGGCCGAATCCACCCTGCCTGCTGACTTTGTACAGCTCTAGAGCTAAGGAGAGTTCTCACAAATGAATATTTGCCATCAGTTACAGGGCCCACGAGCTTGGAGCTCCAGTTAAGCCAAATACTATGCCAAGAAACCATTTCATTCTTCTCCTAGTAGACATGCACATGATATTACAAAAAAAAATTGTAATATGCGTAATATCAATCTTCACTGTTATTATTGATACATTTTGAATTTCATCAATAAGCCGACATTCAAATATTTCTGATTCTGAATTATTTCTTTTTAAAAAGCATTACATTGATAGGAGAAGTAATACAAGGGCTGTTCCAATTAGTCCACTGATCATAGACAAAATATTTTAAAAGAAATGAAACTTACTGTGTATTCTGATTCTACATGTTCGTTTGCAGAAGAGGGGAAAGGAAAAAGACAGAATAACTATTTAGAGGACCATGCTTATATGCAATATAAAACTACAGAACTAAAAATACTCAGTTAGTAGAATTATTTAAAATGTGCTAAAGAGACATACCAAAAATTCAACTTTCATAAATACTGGGGGAAAAGGAGATAGTGTTCCATCGTCTAAAGCAGTGGCTAAAAAACACATTATTATGTGGATTATATCTATCAGTATTTATCATATTACAAACAAAACTAATACATTTTTTAAATTTTTATTTAGTTATTGAGACAGAGTTTCACTCTGTTGCTCCAGACTAGAGTGCCATGTCATCATAGCTCACAGCAACCTCAAACTCCTGGGTTCAAGCAACCCACCTGCCTCAGCCTCCTGAGGAGCTGGGGCTACAGATACCCACCACAATGCCCAACTAATTTTTCTATTTTTAGTAGAGACAGGGTCTCACTCTTGCTCAGGCTGGTCTCAAATTCCTGAGCTCAAGTAATCTTCCTGCCTCAGCCTCTCAGAGTGTTGGGATTACAAGCCTGAGCCACAGCACCCAACCTAAAACTAAGAAATTCTAAAAATATTATTGCAAAACAAGATAACAAAAATGTACTTCTTGTGTTTTCCCGAAGGTACATAGAAAACTGGGATTTCTTTTGTTTTGAGACAGTCTCACTATGTTGCCCCCACTAGAGCTGTGGCGTCACAGCTCACAGCAACCTCCAACTCTTGGGCTTTGGTGGTTCTCTTGCCTCAGCCTCCCAGTAGCTGGGACTACAGGCACCCAGCTTTTTTTGTCATTGTTGTCATTGTTTAGTAGGCCTGGGCTGGGTTCAAACCCATCAGCCCAGGTGCATGTGGCTGGCGCCCTAACCACTGAGCTACAGGCCACCCCCACACCTGCCTCTGGGGGCTGCTGCCCACAGCACCAAGCCAAAAATTTAATTCCAACTGTTTGAGAATGCTTGATTAGTTGGGATCTGAGCACCAACCCAATTTAGGGATGGATGAGAGAGGGTGGGCGTGGATAGACTGGGTGTTGCAGTTGAGAGGTGTGAAGGCCAGAGAAGGATGGATATGAGCTTGTGTAGTCATGCACCTCAGATCACAGGGTCAGAGAGGAGAAGAGGATGTCACACCTGTTGGGATTGCTGTGTGAGCCACTTTGGCAGGCAGAAGAAATAGGGCCGGATGCTCCTTCCAAAGGAGGCACATGCATAGTGGGGGATAGCAGGGAAGAGATGGGCCCAGGGGAGAGGGTCCGAAGTGGATTTAAAGGGAAAGCGCAGAAAGTGAGGTGCGGGTGGGCTGAGTAGAAGAGGCTCAGAATGGAGAGAGCCGTCCTCCCAGCAGGGCATCCCGCCCAGGTACGTGACCGCGGAGTTGTCAACTGCAACATAGCCGCAATGACTCCTGAGTCCAGCAGAGGGCACTCTGCTCACACCGGTTCTCTGTGTGGAACCAGCCACTTTAAAAAATGGCAGGTGAAAGATAAAGCACTTCCGATAGAAATCCAGCTACTGAGAAATACAAACGACCTAACAAAATTGGGCTGGATGAGCATTGCATCAAAGTAAAATAGTTTAATTATCATTCAGGTGCTCAGATCCCAACTAATCAAGCATTCTCGAACAGTTGGAATGACATTTTGCCACACCCCACTGTGAGGAGAAAGGGACTGAATACAAACTCGGAAGTATTCGCTTCTGAGGTCAGTGTAAGCATATGGCTACTGCCCGCTAGGTCTGCTTTAAGCACCCTCATATCTGGTGCCTACTACACACAAGACGACCTACAACATTCATTGTGGGGATTAGGTGGGGACCGAGGCAATGTTTGTGGCCCTGGGGGAGTTTACAGGAGGAAAGTACCTATTCCTAATGGACAGAGGAACAAGGCCAGCTGAGCATTTAGTTCTCATGATATGCTAGCACCTGTTCTGAGACTTTACTCATTCAAATACAACCACAGCCCTGGGAGGTAGATACTGTGATCCCCACTGCAAAGATGGGGAAGGGCCCAACTTGCCTGAAGTCCCACACTCAAAGAGGAGACTAATCCCAGTAGACCCTGCAGCTGATTCTTGCAGCCACTGCCTCACGGCCTTCCTGAGGGGGTGATGCCCCAGGGGGACCCTGAAGAGAGGTAACATTAAGGCACGCAATCAGGTTCCGCATCTGTAGAATGTGGATAATGACCATACTTACTCCATGTGATCTTTGCAAGAATAAAATGAGTTTTTTAAGTAGGATGCTTAGAACAGTGCCTGGGAATAGTAAGCCCGACAGGGCCTTACCCCTGAGTAGTAGTAGTATCGTGGTGGTAGTAAGAATACTAGTAAAAGGCACGAATGGGCGAGGGCATTGGATCTAAGTGACAGCTGAGTCTGCTGTGAGGCATCTTCCAAAGTGCGTAGATTGGAGCAGCTGAACCCGCTGAAATGCTTTATGGAGAAGAACGCAGAGGGTCAGGAAATGTCTGGGGACGCCTCTTCTCCAGAGTTCCTCCTTGATTGCCTTAAATGCATCTGGTCTCTTAGCCACACCCCTTCCTATCGCAAGACCTGCTATTGCGTTTCCATGTTTTCTGTTTCATTAGAGTCCATTTGTCCCATTAGAGATTTAGAGTTCAGTAGGCATGTGGAATGTGCCCGCAAAACCCAGGGCTGATGGGCCTCAGGCAGGGTGGGAGGCAACGGAGGACCTCATCTAGACAGTGCTGTTGGCCAAATAGCAGGAAAAGCTGGGCTTTGAGGCAGTCTGCAGGGCTCTGGGGAGGCGACAGAGACTCCAGGGAACATGGAGGCCATCGCAGTGGGTTAGACACGGGTAAGTGGCCTTATTGTGTGTGTGTGTGTGTGTTTTTTCTCCGCTAGCCTGAAAAACAGGATGTCAACTGTGAAAAGGTAACGACCAATCTCTGCTAAGCGGCAGGAGAGTGGTTCACACGCCTTGACAGTTTCCTCGGTCCTGTTACCTTGTGGCTTCTCATCCTCACGTTTCTTGTCTCTTCGCACTAAAACATGTTTCATTGGTGCCTCCGTAATTGTGACATTTCACAAGTGTGGCTTATTTGTGAGCAACCTGATGAAAGGGCAGGAAGTAAGGAAGGACAACTGGGGAAGGGGCGGACGGTGAGGACACCCTTAGACAGAGAATCTGTATTTACAGACGCGTGATGGCCCAGGGACCTGAGGACTGGAGCCCAGGAGGTACAATAGCCTCGGGGACTTAATCAGACGGGTCCCTGATGTGCACCTCAGCCTCACCCCTCCTCCCAGGGCTTCTCCCTTCTCAGCTCCCCAGGGCACCCATCAACACATTCACCTTCACCGCTTATACCCTTAACCCAAACCGAGCGCCCCACGCCAAGCTGCAGTGCTCTTACAGAAACTTAGGCAAACCAATGCATTGCCACCGCCAGCCCTTCAGAATCGTAATGGAATGCTTTTCTTCAAAACAGTATCGGGCTTACTATGGAGCATTTAAAGATGTCCAAGACAAAAACGGAACCTCGGAAGAAAAGGAAGACCTCCGAGCCCTGCGTTTCCTGTCCGTGATTTCCATTGTGGACCCCTGGATTTTCATCATTTTTAGAACTTCAGTATTTCGGATGTTTTTTCACAAGACTTTCGTAAGACCTCTGATGTCTGGGAACTGGCACAGCAGTTCCTGCCAAACCAGGGTGGAATCCAGGTTGTGACACTGTCTTACGCTCTCTGGTAAGCTGAGGGAAGTATCACGTTTTCAGTCGAAGAAGCATGATTGTTTAGAAACTCTTACACTTCAGATTCTTACAAATGATCTCCCCTAACAAAAGCATCTAAATGTATTTTAAGTATTTAATCTATCTTAATAAGGTGTTGTCCCTCAATAGTCAGTGCATTTTTTTGTTTAAGAGCAGTTTCATATCATATATTGTAAACTATGTTAAAAGTCTTAAAGCAATGACGTTAATTGTCCCAAGGTTTGTACTTGGTAGCCCTAACTTTTAGAGATGTCTGAGACCTATGGGTCTTCATTTAAATGTGTTAGAAACATTGCCCTTTACAATGACGAGATGGATGTTTTTAAAGAGCAGGAGAATTGCTTACCCTGTCTACTCCTAGTGAACCTGATACCATATTATAATTACTCTGTTTGGTTCTTTGCTTTCTCAGTTGCTCTAAGGACAGCCTACGTTTCAGATGCTCCTAGGAGCAGGGAAGTGGGAAACGCGCTCAGTGAGGCAGTTGGAGGGGCCTTCCCAGCCCCTGTCTGGGGAGGACTCACTGCCCCCTCTGGACACCCGAAGCTACAAGTGGACGCAAGGCAAGAGACGGCTATGGCACGCACCCCAGACAAGGGAAAACTAATTGTTATCTTTTGAAGTTCGACTTCTTTTGTATAGAAGCACGGGTGTCGATAGGAATCAAAATTTGGGAGTGGACTTCAAAACGTTCTTTCGATTTTGGGAACCTCCATTTTATAAAAAGGTTTATCACATTGATGGATTCTTTGGTGAAAGGATTTATGGTTCTTTGAAAAACAGGGATGTGTGAAAAACCAGAGAACCATGTGTGCCATTTGGCTGTGCGAAGCCATGTGCCTGGGCATGGTGAAAAGCCCACCTTGGAGGTAGGGAGCTGCGGGTGAGGGAGGTGACAACGGCCTTGACATCTACCTTAAATACCTGTAACAGCCACGTTCTGCTCTTTGTGGAGACAGGAAGACCTTATTGAGGACCTGGAGAGCTACACTTACTTTCAAAACTGGGGTGACATGTAGCTCAGGAGCAGCATAACTGAACACTTGAACTGCACATTTAGAAGTTTACAAAGGTTAGCAACAGTGACCTCCGGGGAAGAGCAAAGCCACAGCTGCTAAGGGACTGGACACCGGGTGTGCAGGTATGAGGTCCCGCCTTTGGTAAAAGAGACGGGGCAGGACAGGGGTGCAGCCTCTCCAGAGCCTCTGAGAGGCAGAGCCTGCTGCATCTGAATTGTCTTGAGACCCCCAGCCAGCAACTTTTTCCAAAGACCAGAGTACAAGTATTTACTTTATTTCCTGCTTAGCAGCAACTTCATTTTTTTCACCTCTGGTTCTTCTGGTATCTAAGAGATAATCTAAACCCGGATATACATGCAGGAAAACCTCCATAGCTGCCCACCTCCCCACACTGACCACCTCCTTAAGTTGACCTAATGTTCATAGACCAGACATGCACCACATGTACATTTCAGTACAGTGGGCCTAGTTCCCTTTGGTGACCACCTCCGTGTGTTGACCAGCATGTTACAGTCCCTTGGGTGGGCACCTTGCAGAGATTCCACTGTGCATTTACAGAGGGTGCCCAAAAAGTGTGTACACATTTTTAAGAGATGTTATCTATGTATTACTTTTCAAAGTTGGACTGAAGGTGCTGTTACTGGTCAGGTGCACTGGACACTCTCTGCACATCCACTTTACCTGCAATTCATACGGTTTTGGGGAATGATCAACTTTACTTCCAACAAGATCTCTTAAAACGTGTGTACACTTTTTGGCATCCCCAAAATATACGTCATTTTTTTCTGTACAGCAAAACTGTGAAAAAGACTAGTCAGGAATACAAGTAAAATTTGAGAGCATGGCATAATGAAAAAATGTAATTGTCTTTGAAGTTTAACTTTTGTTTGTATGTTTAACGTGTAATTATGTGTGTGTTGTCAGAGGAAGTACATCATTTCTGTACTCTCCTTTTGAGGATGTGTGTTTGATAACTGTCCAGATAATTTGAAAAGGCCCCAGATTTATCAATAAACATAATTTTGTAATATTTTGCGGAGGAAATTACTCTTCTTCAAATGAAAGGAAAAGGCTTGGTTTTCTTTTTTTAAGCAAACAGTTTGCTGGCAATATTTCATTCCCTAGCAGTTTAAAAGTATAAGTTTTTTTTATATTGTTCTATGAGACAGTTTATGATTTTAAATAAGATGTATTCAAGGAATCATTGCTGCTCTTTGTTGTTTATAAAATGTAGATATGCCATCTGGATGAAATCCATCTTAAGTTGAAATCAACGCCAGAGACCTTCATTGATTCAGTCGTTAGTTTATTAAACAATTGACACAGACCCTGTGCCAACCAATTGGTTAGGTACTAAGGGAAAGAATAAATAAGACTCAGACCTTGTTCTGCTCCTTGTCCAGTGGGGGAGACAGGAATGTAAACAATTATAACCCAGCACAGAAATTCTCAGTAGTATGTGCACACACGCAGGCCTACTCAAAGAGGAGGCCCAAACGGGGGCAAAGATGTTTAAGTTAGGCCCTGAAAATCAGTAGGAATTTTGACTCCAACTGAAAAAAACATAAATGGTTTGCATAATAGAAAATAGATGTGTTTAACAAAGGTAAAAATAAATCCAGCCTAATCACCAAACAAAAAAAAATATGACTCACTAACAGAGAGGTTATTTCAGGGGGAACATTCACGTTTCCCTGTTGAGTTCGTAAATCTGCAGACTGACAGCGAGTCCCCAGAGCTGACAGTGTCCTTTTTGTGTTGCCGCAGTAATTCCACTCTAGCATTCTCCCCCGGAACACAGCCAGGGTCCCAGGGCAGCAGCAGTATCATCACCTGGAACTCACGGGCAATGCAGTTACCGAGCCCACATGCGACCTGCTGAATCAGAATCTCCAGGGTGAGGCGGGCCATCTGGGTTTGAACATGGCCTCCAGGTGATTCTCATGCTGGTTACAACTTGAGAACCACTGCTCCACACAAAAATGAAAAATACAGACAAGAAAATATGCAACAGACTCCTCAGATCACATAGTCATTCCCACCTGGATTCCTGTAGGGTCTCACCTGTGATGTTCTTGAGGAAGTTTAGCTTTTAAAAATCTTTAAAAGTCAGCTGCAGTCACTGACTCTGCCCCACATTTAAAGTTGTGACAGTGGTAATGAGACCTGTGTCACCTCTACTACCATGGAAGTAGATGTGCTCGCTCCCACCTACTATCTCTTTGGCCTTTGGGGCCTAAGCCTGATGGTTACTTCCCGTGAAAGAAAACACACTGCAGGGACTTCATTCACAAAATCGTGGTGAGCCTGCATTAGGAATTCAATAAAATTTTTAGATCTCCCTAGGATAGAAATCTCCATTAAAATAGGTAAAGCTTTAAAAAAAAAACTTGTAATCTGACCTTCTTGTATATTCCTAGGAAGACATATATCCCATCTCCCTTTCCAGGTTTTAAAAGCCTGGAGGACTAAATAATCACCTATTTTTTCCTTATTTCCTCTGGTAACTAAGGTACATACTGTAAAAGGTCCATAATACACTATAAACATGTTGAATAAAAGGTGTTATTTCTCCTGATATCCCCAAAATATAAGTATACTCAGTAAGAGGCTGCTGGGACTCAGCGTTTCCTCTGCATCTGATCAGTGTTCTCACTCCAGCATGGAAGGAATTTTCTCTAAGGCCATCCAAAGATGAAAGTAATAATTATAGGAGAAAATATTTTTGCTCTTTATTTTTCCTACTGTCATAGACAACATGGAAATTAATATGTATTTCAATTTTATCTAGGAAATAGCAACTCATAATTAAAATAATATAAAAAGTTCATGTACTAGGCAATTTTAAAGTTGTAAAACAGTCTTTAGCTTGTTGGAACAGTGCTGAGCAGCCTTCCCTTGTCATTACTCTGTTAAAGAGGACGGATCACTGGTCTGGAGGTTCCCAGGTGGCAGAAGCCGCGCTGGCAGGAGGGCTGTGAGGCCATGAGGCTCCTCCCCCAGCCCTGAGGCTCATCCCCCAGCCCTGAGCCTCCTCCCCCAGCATGAGCCTCCTCCCCCCAGCCATGAAGCTCCTCCCCCAGCCCTGAGGCTCCTCCTCCCACCTTGGTGATTGCCTAACTCAGGGCACTGAGTGAGTCAGCAGGTCTGACCTGGTCCAGCAAGGTGAACCTTCCCACTCTTCTAGACGATTGAAAAAATGACTCCCAGCAGGGTCACGCCAATGTGCTTGGCTCTCCAGCAACAAACTGACCACACTTGTGAAGTGTCTGTTGTCCATCAGGGATGCTCATTAGCATCTAGGCACCCAAGGTTTTGTGGGGTTTGATCACATAGCAGCCTCTTTCTGGCACAACCCCAAATTTCAGACTCCAAGAAGGAAATCAGGTTGGTGTTCAGTGTAAATTATACCGTGTGCACAAAACACCCCAGGCCCAGGAAAACGACCCTGTGCTGGAGGAATGGCAGGAACCCTCTCAAAATCTGGGTTTCCAGATGTCAACCTGGGCAGGTGACCTTGCACGCAGGCCTGTCCAAAGATAACAGTTTGCAGCCTTGCTATGGTACTCCTTTCTTACATGAAAAATTTTTACAAGAAAATTATTCTTAACTGATATTATTATATATATATATAGAAAATATAAGGAAATCATCTGATAAGCTATTAAAATGAACAAGATCAATATGACAATATAAAATATATAAAAATCAGTAACATTTTTATATACTAGTGGTAACATAATACAAAAACAAACAAAAAGACCCTGTTTGAAATAACAACTAAGATACCCAGGTATATAATGCCTGCAAATAATGTTAACAAGGCATGTAATGACAACATGAAGAAAAAATACAAATTAAGAAATGTAAAATAAAACCAGCGCATGGTACTCTATGATTGCATTAATGTACACAGTTATGATTTAATAAAAAATAAAAGAAATGTAAAATAAGACTTTAAAAAAGTACCCATTGATTATTTCTTGTTAGGAAGATGGAATATGAAAATAACAGTGTCTAAAATTAATTTATAAGTAATCCCAGTCAAACTCTCTACTGCTTTGAGTCCCTTTTTAAAAGAAAAATATTAGTTTTTGCCTACTTTAAGAAAATTATCTTAAAGTTCACTTGTGAAATGAAAATTCTGACAAATATAGTTACAGGAGGGTTAGTCCTGTTCTGTCAGGACTATCTAATCATAACACAAAGATACAGGAATTAAAATGATGTGGTAATTGTACAAAGAATAGGCTGGATCAATGAAATAGATAAGCCCATTATCAGGTCATAACAAAGGATGCCTGACAAATCAAGGAAGATAAAGGTTAGTCAAGATACAATATAGGAATACCTTTAGCAATTTGGAACATGTTAATCTAGATTGTACTTTGCTTTTAAAAGAAAACCAAGCCACGGAATATTCTTCACCCATAAAAAGATGGAGACTGTACATCTTTTGTATTTACCTGGATGGAATTGGAGTACGTTCTCCTTAGTAAAGTATTACAAGAATGGAAAAGCAAGTGTCCAGTGGACTCAATACTAATATGAAAGCAGTGGAGAAATACATGCCAACCAAAGAGAAAAATGCAACTAAACTCAAGTAGGGGACAGGGGGAGAGGAGAGGAGGGAGGCCTGGTGAGCTCTCACCTGAAAAGCACAAATGTAAACAATGTAACCAAATCATCTGTACCCTCACATTAACCTGAAATAAAAATAAAGACAGCCAGGCACCTCTCAACTTGTTACTTCCAATGGCCTTTATATGGCACACAATGAAAGCCAAGATGTGTTTGGCTTTGAAAAGGACTTGCAAGTTACAGTATTCTATGCTACTTTTGTATGTCAAAAAAACATGTAAAATTAAAGGGCTGTAGCTTTATAAACACTGTAAACTTTGGCTCACGAAATGTATAAAAATTGTTTTTTCTTCTTCAACACTAAATTAATCTTAGCTTGCTGGATGACCATCCTTGACTGAACGTTGCTATGTGGTACGTGATGATTTTATATCTTTACATGAAGCAGAGGGTAGAGGGTAGACAGTAACTTGTGCAAGGCCGTGTGGCCTTGGATAAGTTATTGTGCTCCTCTGAGCCTCAACTTTCTTCCTTCTTGTGGGTTTACATACATGTAAAATTACATACATGTAAATCTCTTAGCATAATATCCGATATATTCTGGTTGTTCCACAAATGATAGCTAGTTAGCGATGGTGGTAGTAGTAGTGACAGTAAGAGCTCACATTACTAAATAAGAAAACATTGTTTCCAAAAGAGAAATGCATTTTTAAAAAATGTAAACAGTTCCCAAAAGAGGAAATAAAACTCATGAACTTGGAAAAATGTTCATCCTCACCAAAAGTCGAAGAAGTTCGAATGAAAAAACAATGTGATAGCACTTTTTTGCCCACAAAATTACCAAAACACCTTTAAAACAGTAGTATCCACTGCTGGAAGGGGATACTGAAATTGGCATTTTCCTATGTTACTGATAACATAAATTAGAGCAACCCTCTTAGGCAGTGAAGTGGAATATGTACCGTCATTTAGAAAAAAAATCATATTCTCTGATTAACTTCAAGATTCAGTCCTAGGAACAGAATCACTAAGGCAGAAATGCCACACATATAAAAGCATTAAGTGTCGTTGTTCTTGAATAACTGGACACAGTGTAGCAGTCCAGCAATAGGAGGAATGATTACAGCTTACTCAGTAGATATGATGACCAGGAGGGTTACTACCCAGAAATACTGCAAAAAAGAGGGAACAAGGCCAGATGCCATGTGGGTTGGGTAGCTAACAAAACTGGAAGCCAATTAGAAACAGTAATCATATCAAAGTGGTGTTCTGATGGAGAATTACTACTTTTATAATTTTAGTATTATAGTTAATTAAAACTAGGTTTTAATGATTATTTCTAAATAACGTTTCTTTCTCTTGTAACACCAAAATTTAACCTCAAAACTCTCACCAAATCCTGATAGCCCTGAGGTTTTCTCTTACTCCTCTAGAGGGCGCCCCAGTGCTTGAAATACTTCACAGCCACAATTCTGTTTCACAGTAGTCAAAAATTGCACAGGTGCAAGAAAACATACTCGATTATTATTCTTAGAAAGAGACACAAGACAGTCTCTAGCTGTAAGTAAATTAGTTTCTATTATCAATGTCACTTTTCAGTGACATGGACTTTCTCCTGTCAAATACACATATAATCTCTTTGAATTGAAATTTTCAGTGGAGAGGAAGATGAGAAAAAAGTCAAGAACGAAAACTATTAAAACTATAAAAACTATTAAAAACACTCAAAACTCCAGTGTTCCTGATTGGTTTGTTTTTAGCATCCTATTAGGTTTGGGTTCCACAGAGCACCAAGAAAAAGAAAGGAAAGTTTTGTAGCTTTGACATATAGGCTAATCTGGGTAGAGGTCCACCCAGGTAGGAAAAATCTGATCAACGATTCAAATAATTCACTTTGGTGTCTGAAGTGTGTCTTTCCTGCCATGCCAACTGCAGAAGGCGACGGGGTCAGCTCTGGACAGTCCTTGGGCTCAGCCACTTGGCAGCTCTGAGTCCACTCCAGCTGTGTTCGTGTGTGTCGGGTTTGAATTTCAAAAACGCTAAATAATGGGTCTAATCTCCTTCTGTTTTGCCTTAAAGCTACTTGGAACCAAGAACAACAGGAAGAGCCACAGCATCTTCAGAAGTGTTTATTCCTCTCTCCAGCTTCATAGACCCAGAAAACAACAATGGCAATAAAAGATGGGGATAGTAAGAGCCTGCAACCATTTTTTCTGAATAATGAAAATCTTCTCAGACGACGTTTACAAGAGGTAGAACTCTCTAGGCTGACAGGCAGAGGGACAGGAGCAGGACTATTTCTCTGGGGACCCAGAGGTGGAAATGCCCCGTAAAGCTTTTCTCATTGGGGGTGACCCACTCAGGAATCTTGTTCACTCCACTCTGTGCAGTTGGTGGGATAAAAGGCCAGGATCCTGGACGGCTGTCCGGCTGTGGAGTCCTCGTCCCATAGGAAGGTGCTGCACTTCACCCCTTGCCTGTAGGGGTCTCCTCATCCATCTCCTTTCTACTTTCAGACTGCTACTTATTATTATTATTACTATTCCATTATTTATAAAGGATATGTGCACTCTGGAAAGTCACCCCAAATACCCAAAACCCTTGCTTATTTTACCTAAGTTTCTCCAACTTTCCATGTCAATACATTTCCACCTTGTCTAATACCTAGACTGTATGCCAATTCCCACAATTTGTTCCCAAAACATCTTGAACAGTCCATTTGCCCAAACCACAGCCCAGTCCAGGACCATGCCTTGTATCTGGCTATGTCCCTACATGGAATCACACTGAATTTTAAAAATCCGTGTCTAAAGAAAGAAAAAGGCTGAACCTGAAATCACCCTGGTGACTGGCAGTGTGATGATGTGGCCCTGTTTCCTCTCCCTAATGACCCTGACTAGGTAAGGACATGGCCATGTGTCCTCATTCCCAGCTCTGCTAACCACCTTGCCACACCATTCAACGTGTTCTTCCACTCCTGACATTTAAATCTGAGGGTTAAAACTAAAGACAACGAAGCCAAGTTGATTTTTAGCATATCATAGATGGTGTTGTACTCTCTGTTGTACTTTCATCATTTTAGAGATGGTCAATACTAACTGGTTGGTAAGATTCACCCCCTGGGTTAGGGTGATGACAGTCTAAGCCTTTCATTGAACAATTAGTAACCCTTCCAGCTCTTACAACATGAAAACGACCTCTTCAGTGTTATTTTGGTCTTATATAACTTTCTAGTTACCATCCATCATATACCTAAATGGTTTGTTTTAATGGCAATTGAACATTCTTGTCTAAGTCAATCATTTTGACAGGGGTGACAGAATACTGCCTCTGTAATTCCGTCATTTCTTCTACATTATTGGCTGGTCTTCTGTACGATAGAACTTTCCCCTAACAATGGGGCTATCTGGTTACTCTAAGATACATTTTTTACAGAAATATTAGATAAATGCCTAATTCTTTCTCTTCAGTTACCAATTATCAAGGTAAAAACTACTTGCTACTCACTTCAAAAGAATACTTATTAGTTCTCTTTTTGGCTTTTTCTTTCTTTCTTTCTTTTCTTTTTTTTTTTTTTTTTGTCTCTCTAGAGAGATACAGATTTTTAAAATTCCATGTGATTTAATTCACTAAACCATTCTTTTTTTTTATTTTCAAATTGTTGCAAATTTGGACCATGGCTGGGGGTCCCCTATTTGGACATACTTTTCTTCTCTATAAATATATATATTTTTTAATTTCAGGTTCATTTGAGGGTGTGTATAATTGGGTTACATTATTTGTGTTTGTAAAGTCCAAAGTCGCCCAGGGGGTGTGCTACGTACCCCTCCATTGTACCTGCAGGTGGGAACTTACTGAACTTCCCCCCCTTCTTGAATTTAACTGAGTTTTCCTCCCATGTGGGCCTAGAGTTGTTGATCTACCATTAGTAGGTCAGATTAGTACTGAGTACATGGTACTCTTGCTTTTCCATTCTTCAGATACTTTAGCTAAGAGAATGTTCTCCAAATCCATCCAGGTAAATACAAAGACACAAAGTCTCCATTTTTATGGGTGAATGGTATTCCATGGTACACATATGCCACGGTGTAGTAACCCACTCAGGGGTGGGTGGCACTTGAGCTCTTTCCACATCTTTGCAATTGTGAACTGAGCTGCTCTAAACACCCAAGTGCAAATCTTTGGACATATTTTTTAACTTAGATTTTATAGATACTATTCCTTCCTCTAGGCATTATCTCAGTCCCCAATTTAGGCTCAGTATTTTTTGATAATGTTCTTCTCTGTTCTTAGTTTATCTGTGTATGTTTTGTCTGTTATAAAAATCCTTCTACCTTTTAACTTGCGGCTTAACAATCCCTGCTTATGAAAAGTGTTTCTCTCTGATCTGCAGAGTCAGTAGCTTGTTCATTTTCCTTTCATCCTTCAGAATGCTATCACTGTTCTGTAGTCTTGTCTTCAGAGGCAGGCGGGAGCCAGGGCATGGAGCGCCCCCTATGCCGATTGAAGAATGGACCTGCAGGCAGTGAACAGACATGAGCCGGGAGCAAGGCCATCGGATCTCCTTTGGTGGAGTAATGGCTTAGGCCCAGGGCAGGAGCTAAGTCCTTTTTCACCCCCTTGTCAATTATGCCCAATGAGAGCTGCCTTCTAACCGTGAACAGTGGATCAGGGGAGTCTGATCAATGGTCCAGGAGTGAAGTTCTCTTACATTTTGCTTTAATCTTAAAGTAAAACTACTGTGTAAATGTAATGATTATAAGAAATATAGATTCCATAGGAAGAATGACAGCTTCTTTGCAAAACTGACTACAATTCCTACAATTCCCTGTGTGCATACTGAGATAGAGGCAGGCTCCTTCCCATTTCCTTTTATCCAGACTGGCCTGGGGACTTTCATTGACTAACAGAATCTGGTAGAAGTGATGATGTGAAACTCCCACATCTGAGCCTTACAGCTTCCACTTTCACCCTGGAGGAATACAGGGCCACTGCAGGAGCAAACTCAACTGAGTGTGTGGGCTGAGGCCTTCTAGACAGACCGCTCCGCAGTGAAGCCACCCATGACTGTAACCACAGGATAAACCCGTCAAGACCAGCACAAGAGCCTCCTGGCTGAATCCAGGCCAACGTTCCTGACCCCACCAATCACGAAAAAACAAAATGACTGTTTTAAACCACTAAATTTTGGAGTGGTTTGTTACACAGAAATAGGTAACTGATATAAAAGGTATTAAGTATTTACTATTTTTTAAATAATAATTCATTGCTTTAAAAATTAACCATTGATCCTTTAATAAGTTAAATTTTAGTAAATAAATGTAATATTTACAAAGTGAAGGAGCAGTGGGGTGTTGTACACTGGGACCTAATTTTCGACAAAAAGTCCACTAGTCATATATCTTGGTATAAGTGTTTATTTTTACAAAAATTAAACCATATTATAAGTAGTCTTTCCTGACTCACTTCTTTCATCTAACAGTATAGACAAATATGTATCTGTATCAATCAAATAGTTGCATAATCTTTCATTGTACATATATTTACAAAACTGCCTTTGGACAGACATTTAGGTTAGTTCCCAAGACTAACACGTTATACATGACACCAAAAGGGAACTCCTTAGTACTTACCACTTTGAGCACTTACCCTTTAAGCCTCAGTTTCCTCATCTGAAAAATGGGGATATCTCTGAACTTTCCTACAGAAGTGTTATAAAGATTAATGTAGTGATATGTATGAAGCCTTTAGTAATTTGGAAGACATGGTGAGCCCTTAATAAAATGTGGTATTTTCAATATTATTATCATCTCATTAGAAGCTTCTTTAGGGCAAAGACCACGTCAGCTTCACTTAGGGGCTGGTACATAACAAGGGACACCTGCTGGATGCTTCCTGTGGGCCAAGCCCTGAGTTCAAGTGCAACCTACAAAGTTATCCCCATATCACAGATAAGGAGACTGGACACATGGAGTGAGGCAACTTGCCTAAGGACACAGCTAAAATCTGAATTCAAAGCCAATCTGACCCAAGGCCCCAAGCTCTTAAAACTGTATCATGCTGAGAGACTCGGATTAAAGATGGCAGCTGAGTAACAGCTTCCCTGTAACTGGGCCTGGCGAATCTGGGGAGACAAGACTCCAGACATCTCTGGCCGGTGGGACCTGCCTACAATCATCCCTTTGAGGACACAGAGAGCCAGC
>CAUYPK010150431.1:0-18755 GCA_963574355.1 Loris lydekkerianus | reverse complement strand
CACAGTTTGTTACCTGCTTTGCATTTTAAAGCAATTTATTTATAATAAAACACTCTTGTTCCCACCCTTCACCTCCCCCCCCCCCCCCCCATTAACCCTAACATATCCCAAGCCACACAGTAGAAGTCAGAGCCCTGAAGCTGTCTGGTGGGTTTAATTGCAGGGACGGCCACCCTTCTCTCTGGATTCCTCCTCTGTCTCCTACTGTGCTCTTGTCCCAGCTTGGAGTCCCAGAGTAGCCAATGCTCTCTCTGGTAAGGGCGTGGAACAGAGTGGAAGGGACCTGGACACACCAGAGCAAAATTAAGTCAGGAGAAAATTTGGGAGGAAAGACATAGCTGGAGCTCAGAGTTGCAGAAGGGAAAGTGTGTGCTGCTATTTTGTCATAAAAACTATCCCTTTGTTACTTCCATGATGTTCTCTGAGAACCAGCAGCCACCAAAACAGAACCAGGAAGTGCCCCCATGGTAACTTCACCAGTAGTTTGTTCATTATAATTGTGCTCGGTGTGCTGAAGTAGAAATCCCAGGACACCTAACCTAGCCTGGGAGGTCAGCAAAGTCCCCTGCAGAGGTGGCATCCAAGCTGACATAGTGAATGCTGAGCACAAATTAGCCAGTGGCCAGGGCACGTTGGGAGTGGAGTGAGAGGTGTGTGTTCAGTCTCAGAAGAAGAGCAGTGTGTTAGGGCAGTGGTCCCCGACCTTTTTGGCACCACCAGCCACTTTGATGGAAGTCAGTTTTTCCATGGATGGGGAAGGTTTGGGGGTCAGAAGGTTTTGATATGAGTCTACAGGCAATTGATTTATTATGGTCTCTGCTTTCTGCTGCTGATGATCTCCCCAACAGTAGCATCACCTGCTTCAACTCCACCAAACATCATCAGGCATTAGAGTCTCACAAGGAGCATGCAACCTAGATCTCACCCAGTGTGCAGTTTATAGTAGGGTTTGTGCTCCTGTGAAAATCTGATGGGGCTGCTGATGTGACAGGAGGCGGGGCTCCAGTGATGATGCAAGCAGTGGGAGCAGCTGTAAACACAGATGAAGCTTCTCTCATTAGCTTGCTTCCTGGTGTGCAGCCAGTTCCTAACAAGCCACAGACTGGTCCTGGTACCCTGCGGGGTGGGGACCACAGTGTTAGATGGATGAGAGGAATGCCCTGCTCATCAAGGACCATGGTGAAGGCAAATGCAGATTGAGTGAAGAATTGCATTTAAATTTTCCGTGGTCTTACAGCGTCTATTATATTTTGATTATTAACCTCTTTTTCTCCCACATTAAGTTTTCTCCAGGTTGTTTCCACGCAATTGGAAAATTATTTGGCCTCTGTCTGAACAATGCCCCTCTGGGCCCCAGTCTCACCGAGAAGCTTTGTTTGGAGTTATCGAACTCAAGCATTCAGAATCTATTTCTGAGCAATGTCCAGCTGTTCACAACCAGCAACACGACGTTCGCTGGACTAAAGGAGACAAATCTCAGCACGCTCGATCTCTCCCATAACAATTTAAATGTGATTGGTAATGATTCCTTTGCGTGGCTTCCACGCCTAGAATATGTCTCCCTGGAGTATAATAATATACAGCATTTGTCATCTCACTCCTTCCACGGGCTTTTCAATGTGAGATATCTGAATTTGAAACAATCGTTTACTAAAAAAAGTATCTCCCCTACTTCCCTCCCCAAGATTGATGACTTTTCTTTTCAGTGGCTAAAACGTTTAGAGTACCTTAACATGGAAGATAATGATATTCCAGGCATAAAAAGCAATATGTTCACAGGATTGATAAATCTGCAATTCTTAAGTTTATCCAGCTCCTTCTCAAGTTTGCAAACCATAACAAATGAGACATTCTCATCACTTGCTTATTCACCATTACTTGTACTCAACCTGACCAAAAATAAAATCTCAAAAATAGAGAGCAGTGCTTTCTCTCCGTTGGGCCGTCTGAAAGTACTTGACCTTGGTCTCAATGAAATTGGGCAAGAACTCACAGGCCAGGAATGGAGAGGTCTAGATAATATTTTTGAAATCTACCTTTCCTACAACAAATACCTGCAACTGACTAGCAACTCCTTTGCTTCGGTCCCAAGCCTTCAGCGACTGATGCTCAGAAGGGTGGCCCTGAAGAACGTGGATATCTCCCCTTCACCTTTCCACCCTCTTCATAACTTGACCATTTTGGATCTAAGCAACAACAATATAGCCAACATAAATGACGAAATGTTGAAGGGTCTTAAGAAACTAGAAATTCTGGATTTGCAGCATAACAATTTAGCACGCCTCTGGAAACATGCAAACCCTGGTGGTCCTGTTTATTTTCTAAAGGGTCTTCCTCACCTCCACATCCTTAACTTAGAGTCTAATGGCTTTGATGAGATCCCATCGGGGGTCTTCAAGGACTTATTTGAACTTAAGAGCATCAATTTAGGATTGAATAATTTAAACATTCTCCCACCATCTGTCTTTGATGCTCAGGTGTCTCTGAAGTCACTGAACCTTCAGAAGAATCTCATAACATCAGTGGAGAAGGATATTTTTGGACCAGCTTTCAATAATCTGAGTAATTTGGATATGAGCTTTAATCCTTTTGATTGTACATGCGAAAGTATTGCCTGGTTTGTTAATTGGATCAATAAGACCCATATCAACATCTCTGATCTGTCAAGTCATTACCTCTGCAACACTCCACCTCAGTATCATGGGTTCCCAGTGATGCTTTTTGACACATCACCCTGCAAAGACAGTGCCCCCTTTGAACTCCTTTTCATGGTCAACACCAGTATCCTATTGTTTTTTATCTTCATTATACTACTCATCCATTTTGAGGGCTGGAGGATATCTTTCTATTGGAATGTTTCAGTGCACCGAGTTCTTGGTTTTAAAGAAATAGACAGACAACCAGAGCAGTTCGAATATGCAGCATATATAATTCATGCCTATAAAGACAGGGTTTGGGTGTGGGAACACTTGTGCCCAATGGAAGAGAAAGACCACTCTCTCAAGTTTTGCCTGGAAGAAAGGGACTTTGAGGCCGGTGTCCTTGAACTGGAAGCAATTGTTAATAGCATAAGAAGAAGCAAAAAAATTATTTTTGTTATAACACGTCATTTATTAAAAGATCCATTATGCAAAAGGTACGTGAACATTGTGAAATTTTATGTACTTTTTTTTTTTTTTTTTTTTTGAGACACAGTCTCACTCTGTTGCCCTGGGTAGAGTGCCATGGCATCATCACAGCTCACAGCAACATTAAACTCCTGGGGTCTCAAGCCATCCTCTTGCTTCAGCCTCCCAAGTAGCTGGGACTCTAGGTGCCCTTCAGCATGCCCAGCTAGTTTTTCTATTTTTAGTAGAGATGAGATCTCAATCTTGCTCAGGCTGATTTCAAATTCCTGAGCTCAATGGATCCACCTGCTTCAGCCTCAGAGTGCTAGAATGACAGGATCCACCTGCTTCTAGCATCCAGAGTGCTAGAATGACAGATGTGAGCCACCCGTCCTTTGTACTTATTTTTCAATTGAGCTTTCCCATAGTATCAACATTATTACTCACGACTCAGATTTAAAAATAACATTAAAGCGGAAAAACTCTGATTTTTAGTGCCAGGGTAAATTCCACAGAAGATTTTAGATTGCAGAGCTTTTGTTGTTATACCAGGGGTCCTCAAACTTTTTAAACAGGGGGCCAGTTCACTGTCCCTCAGACCATTGGAGGGCCGGACTATAGTTTAAAAAAAAATGAACAAATTCCTATGCACACTGCACATATCTTATTTTGAAGTAAAAAAACAAAACGGGAACAAATACAATCACACCACCTCATGTGGAGTTTGAGGACTCCTGTAAAACGGTTTGATTATTTAACTATATGTGTGGGTGTGGGTGTGTATATATGTGTGTGTATATATATATATATATAATATTATTATTTTTTTAAAATTCAGATTCAAGGTCCACCATGCAGTTCAGCAAGCTATTGAACAAAATTTGGATTCCATTATATTGATTTTTCTTGAAGACATTCCAGATTATAAACTGAACCATGCACTCTGTCTTCGAAGAGGAATGTTTAAATCTCACTGCATCTTGAATTGGCCGGTACAGAAAGAACGGACAAATGCCTTTCATCATAAATTGCAAGTAGCACTTGGGTCCAGAAATTCAGTACATTAAATTGATTGAAAGATTAAGTTAGCAAAGAAGAGACCACCTAATTTAAAAAGTTCCATGGTAAATTTGAGTTTTACAGTAACATAATCTGTTTATTCATGCTTGTAGGTAATGACATTAGATCACAATTACATGTCTTCCCTACCCCAGGCCTCTTATTGGCAACTGATTGAATTTGATCCCAAATAAATATATAAGCACATAAAGACATCCTCTGCTAATGAATATACAATTGGTCACTGAATTCTATGACAACTAATCAAGGTTTTAAAATATTTTCCATTTAAGTAGAAGAGTGATGTGGGGGTTTACTATAGTCACTTTTTGAGATGTACTTAGAATGAAAGATCATTGTTTTAATGGGTATTATGCTCTTTCAGTTGTAAAAGAGTAAAATATATAACCACATTTATAAAAAGTTTAATTACAGTATTTTTCAGTTGAAAAATGTTGTATTTTAGTAGTGCCTGCCCCAGTGTGGCTTTTGTTAAATGTTAAATACCTTTTTCATATGCACAACTAGAGGTAGAAAATATTTGCAATTCATTTTGATTTCCTAAGGAAAGAAATATTTTAATGAGTATTGTATTTTCCTCATAACATTTCTGCTCAAGAGGATAGAAATAATTCTCTTACTTAAAAGTATCACAGACAAATTTGTTCATTTTGTTTGCTTTCTGAAGGGGAGTAAATAGACTGGTTTTCCAGAAATAAACAGTTTTCCTCCTCTGGTCATAGACTCAGGAGATAGTGTTGGTCTCACTGGGATTCTTTGACACCTGATCTTGAAAATTATGATGACAGATAAACTCTTAAATATTCCTATATAAATAGTGATGATGATACCACATATTTTATAATATATTCACAGGGAATATATTATTTTACCATAAAATAATACGCTATGTGTAAGTCAATCATTATGTAGAAAGACTATTGTTTTATTTTTGGTTTACAATAAAATAAAAAAGTTTTTATTTCTGTTTAACAATAAAGACTCTAATCATTAGCTATAGTTATGAATAGCTTTTGGGGGGGAAATATTTATAGTTCTGATATTTAGGCTGAGTTAATTTCTGTACTTGAAATACTTATTTGACTGATGAATTTAGGGGGCATTTGAGATGTCACATGTGAAACTATTTTAAGTAGTTTAATATACTTGGGGCTAAATTCATGTGACCCTGGAATAAGTAACATGCAGTGCTGATTCTAAGAGTTTATAGTCTGCCAACAGTGTGCGTGTATGTAGGATGTATGTAATTTTCACTTCCATATCATTGGCTACCCTAACTCCTGAGACACCATTCAAGTGTCTGAATCACTGTTTTAGCTAATATTTCTTTTTTAACTGTGGGGCAATCCTACTTTATTTTGGTGTCATAAAATAATCACTATGATTTCTTTTCTTGCTTCACTTTTGTATGTTATTATCTACCAATAGCCTCAATTCTTTCATTAAAATGTTTTGTAATAAATTGTTGTGAATTAATCATCAATTTGTGAAAAGCAAGGCAGGAAATATTTTCTTTTATTCCCTTGTTTATTGGCTTATAAAATAGTTGATCAAGTCACCATAGTTGAAATGGAGTTTAGTTTGAAGTCCTTTTTTTAACTTTTCTTTATTTATTGAGACAGAGTCTCATTTTGTTGCCCTCAGTAGAGTGCTGTGGCATCATAGCTCACAGTAACCTCCAACTCTTGGGCTCAAGCGATTCTCTTGCCTCAGCTTCCCAAGTAGCTGAGACTACAGGAGCTCACCACAACACCCAGCCTTTTTTGTAGAGATGAGGTCTTGCTCTGGTTCAGGCTGGTCTTGAACTCCTAAGCTCAAAGCAATCTACCCCCCTCCACCTCCCAGAGCGCTAGGATTACAGGCATGAGCCACCATGCCCAGCCTGAAATGGAGTTTAAAGGTAATTTTTTTTAAGTTGCTTAATATTTAAGAAGTTAAGATGTACAGAGAAGGGGGTATTGGAATGAGTACAAATAAAAATAATGGAGTGTATAAACTCGGACTTGTATCTGAGCTACACAGGATGTAGCATCTTAAACTTCTGCAGGCTGTCCTTTAGAATTGTTCTCAGGAGGATCCCTTGTCCACAGGGGTCAAGACAAAGGGATTGCCAGAAAGGATGTTTGTCTGTCCTCCTATTTAATTTCCACAAGTGACTTGCCTTGTTTGAATACTCTCAGTGTGCCCTCATGTAATTTGTCCACTTCGACTTTTTCACTTTTGCAAAACAAAACCCAAATGAATGGATGCTGAATTTAAAATAAATCCGCGGTATTTTGGTTTTACCTAAAAATGGTACCTTTCAGATTGTCAGAAGAAGTTGATGCAATTGGCTTGTTAGAGCTTCGCCCTGTGCACAGAGTGTGCAAGAGGATGTGAGAGAAGAGTCCAGAAACAGAGAATTAGGACTGAGGCTGGGGAAGGATCGTCAAAGATAAGCCTGGACAGGGAAGGCTCCTTGGGTAGAAGAAAACCAGACCCTTCCGAGGCAGGCAGGGTTTTGGTGAGTGAGGAAGAAGATGGCAGAATGAACGGGAAGAGGAACCGGAGGGAGGGAGACATGAACTTGGTGTTGCCAGACAGTCGGGTGGTGAGAGGACAGAACCATGTTGCAGAGAGTGTGGCAGGGGCATTCAGATTTAATCCCTTAGTTGTTTTGAAGTTGTGGTTTTACGGGTTTCCACTGGCAAAGCTGGACAGTGCAGTAGGCATCCACGGGCTTTGTGGGTCCCATCAGTCCAAGGCGTGCTTGGGTTTTGCATGTTGCTAATATGTGACTGCGTCCTGCACCTTTGGGATGTAAGCACCTTGTCCAAAGGGAGCCCTGTCTTGCTCATCATGGCATCCTTCATCCCTAGGACACTAAGCTGAGGAAAAGCATTTGTTTGATTGAATTGTGTCAGGAGACTCTGTGGAAATGCATCTTTACCATCAGTAAAGTTCACATCCAGTCGTTTCTGATTCTGGGGGAGAAAAAGAAAAGAGCGTCGGGTTACTCCAGAATCCCTACCTCCTTCAGCCCTGCAAAGAATTCCAGCATCTCCCCCAAACCTTGGTTTACATTCTAAAGCAGTTTTTCAACCTTTTTAATCTCACAGCACATTTGAACCTACAGTTAAACTTCCATGGCACACTTAAATTATGTAGATTCTTAAAATGGAGTTAAAAAAAAAAAAGAATATACCCACCATGCTTTGAATGTCTTTATAAAATAATTTAATGAAGGATCTTTAAAAATTTTCATGGCATACCTAAGATCCTCTCGTGACAGACCAGCGTGCCGCAGCACCCTGGTGCAAAGCACTGTTATAAGGTTTTTGTCATCTCGTTCTCTTTTCCACTCTTGCCTCATGAACATATTTGCTTCACCAAAGGATAAAGTGAAGGAATACAGCCTCACGGACAGCCATGCATTTCATCCGTCTGTGGTTCTGCTTTCACTGCTGAGCTACCTTCTTTGCTTGGCTGAATTCTGCAGGTTCAGGGTTATGTCAGGTATCCGTTTCTCCTGTAAGCCTCCCTCACCGCTCCTCCTCAGGATGCTGGGTCAGTTAGGCTTTTACCTTCTGCTGGCACCTGTGTCTGTCAGGGTCTCCAGAGGCGTGGCCTTAAGATCCAGTAGTGCCAGTCCCAGAGTCTGCACAAGCTGGGCGCAGTGGCTCACACCTGTGATCCCAGCACTCTGGGAGGCTGAGCAGGAGGATCACTTGAGCCCAGGAGTTTGAAGTTGCTGTAAGTTATGATGCCATAGCACTGGGTGACAGAGTGACACTGTCTCAGAAAAAAAAATCTGCACAAGCCTGGGGTGGGCAAGGGGACTTTTCTTGGGCAATATGACTTTGGAGGGGGCTCTCAGGTCAGAGCCTTCTTTCCAGTCTATTTTCCTGAAAATAACCTTGTCCTTCTGCCCAGGTGGTTTGGGTGCAGAACAGTCTCCACGGGGATATCCACTGGATCAAGTAAGGCCATCCTTCCTCTGAGAAACCTTGTTACCTCAGCAGCTGGTAAGAAACAGAAGGTCCCTCTAGACTTCCCTGGCAACAGTCCAACCTCCTGGCGGGACAGTCCCCCTTATGTCATCTGTCTCTGGTAGCTCAGGTGCCATGGGGTGGCCTCAAAGTGTGTGCTCCTAAGATCTGATCCTCCTTCGGGAGAAAAATGGAGCTAGCAGGATCACCCCCTCACCGGCACTTGCTCCTTAGGGAGCCCCTGGTGATTTCTGGACATAATGTAGTGTCTTACAAAGGGAGAAGGTATTTAAGGGATGTTCCAGGACTGTGGCTAGAAATGCCGGCATTTTCAGCTTTGCACCTCTGAATAAATTCCAGGAGGTCCTAAAGGGCACGTACCAACTTTAAGGTCAGGCTCACTGGTTCCATACCGTATCCTCAGTATTCCTTCTGTTTCTCTTGTTTCTCCTTCTGTCTACCCCAGTCAGTCATTTTTTTCCCTTCTGTTATCCTCAACCTACACCGCAGTCTGGAGGCACGCACAGCAGAAAAGCACCGGGGAGAACAGGTGTGTATGATGAATATGGACGTAGCCGTTATTCTTTTGCTTTACCAGCCTCTTATCAAAATACTATATGATGTAACACTGACGTGTCATCCAGAAAGATGAAGATTGGATTTACGAGCTCTGTCTCTTTAATGAGACAGTATTTGCAACGGTGAAGAAATGCTCATAATGGGAGCTTTTTAATTTGATGATAACAGACAGTCACACAATTTCCTGGCAGTTCTCTGTTATGGCAGACACTTGTGGCTACCTGCCCATCACACATCCCACCACCCTCCCTTTCCTGGTCTATGCAGGCCTGATTTCGTTCAGGTGGCCCCGGGTCCAGACACGTGGAGCCCTTCTCTAGCCCCAGGGAGACACATGATGGTTATAAACATGGCGATGTTATTTCCCTTGCCAGTGATTAGTTTAGGGAAGGACTATAGTCCTATTTCTGGCCAAAGAGACTCATTTGGAAGTCAGCTTGAGCAGTTTCTGGGAAGCATTCTATTCCTTAGTGAGAAAAGAAAAAGAGAAAGAGAGAGAGAGAGAGGGTTGAACTGAGCCCTCTTCTTGCCTTGAATAATGGTGGCTGCTGAAGGTGACATCTGAGGATTGCCAGGAAACAAATCATAACACCCTGATGATCTGTAAACAAAACAGAAAGATCTTGAGACCAGTGTCTCTGGTGACACTTGGAATTCACTGCACCCATGCCAGAACCAGCCAGCTGTGAATATACTTTGTGAAGGGCTTAAAGTATCTTGAATGCTCAGGCTAGTGCTAGCGAGGGGTTGCAATGTTCCCTGTAGCTGAACACACCTTAGCTGCCTCCTAGGACTGGTCCCTTCCCTTCTCACTCACTATATCTGTTATAACACCCAGTGGTCTCTCAGGAATCTCTGTGACCTAACACAGAGAAAGGGTCTCACTGTTACCCAGGCTAGAGTGTAGTGGTGTCATCATAGCTCACTACAGCCTCAAACTCCTGGATTCAACCCATCCTCCTGCCTCAGCCTCCTGAGTAGCTGGGACTACAGGTCTGTGCCACCATGCCCAGATAATTTCTTTTCTTTCTTTTCTTTCTTTCTTTTTTTTTTTTTTGTAGTGGAGACGCTGGCTGTTGCCCAGGCTGGTCTGCATCTGCTGGCCTCAAGCAATCCTTTCACCTCAGCCTCCCAAAGTGCTAGGATTAAGGGGGAAGCCACTGAACCCAGCCCTGACACTGCTTAATTGTTTTTTCTTGGTAGAATCCAGGGCCCTTAATCAAATCTCAAGAAAATTAAATGTGGGGCAAGGTGACTCATGCCTGTGACCCCAGCACTCTGGGGTGGGTGGATCCCACCCACTAAGTTGAACTGAGATGGGTAGATTTTTCGAGGTCAGGAGTTCAAGACCAGCCTAAGCAAGAGGAAGACACCACCTCTACTAAAAATAGAAAAAGTCGCTGGGTCTGGGGGGTGGGGGGAGGGTGCCTGTAGTCCCAGCTACTTGGGAGGCTGAGGCAGAAGGATTGCTTGAGCAAACGAGTTTGATGTTACTGTGAGCTATGATGATGCCAGGGTACTCTACCCAGGGCAACAAAGTGAGACTGTGTCTCAAAAGGGGGGGCGGGGAGAAAGAAAATTTGCTGAAAATTTTAGAAAGGTTTTTATTTGTTCTGCTTTTTTTAAATTGGGTTTACTATTAAAAACAACACACATGCATTGAAAGCATTCAAATTAGACAAAAATCAATAAACTTTGAAGTACATATAACCATAATTTCCTTCCAGATAATTTTCTTTTTGTTGTTGTTGTTGGTTTTTTTGTTTATATATTGATTTCATATTTGTATGAAGTACACTGGATATTTATTTTTCCATTCTTGTGATACTTTACTAAGAAGAATGCATTTCAACTCCAACCAGGTAAATGTCTAAGATGTAAAGTCTCCATGGAGCATTTTCTCTTGCTACTCAAAGTAAACTGGAGTCAGTAATAAAAATGAACATCTACTAAGAACTTGTCATGTGCGAGGTGCAGTTCCAGTGGCTTCACATGCGCTAATTAATGTAACTCTCACAAGACAACATTGAGACAGGCCCCATTATTTATTATCCCTGAATTGCAACTGTGGAAACTAAGGAAGGGAAAGAAACCTCAGTGTTGCCAAGTGACAGAGACAAAATTCAAACCTAGAAAGTCTAGTTCCAAAGTCTCCCAGGGTACCTGCTTTCCTCTCTGTGGTGCTTAGTAAATATTAGCAGAGTCAACAGATGCCCTTCATTGCTCAGAAGTTTGAAATTTTTGTCATCAAACTTGGGGGTATTTCTCCTGGTAGTTTCTGGCCCTGGTGCCGTGTTAAGTGCAGCAATTTAAGGTTATTTGTTTTAACTTTCAAGTTTCCAAAACATAGCATTTCTTCATAGCAACATGGTCATAACTTCCTAATACTTGGTTGGTGACGTGGCCAAGTGTGATTACACACATCAGAAAAGCAATAAAATGAATTGTTAATCAATATAAGCAGAAGAATTTTATCACATAAAGCAGTACTTTGACATTTCTTTTTTTTTTTTTTAATTTTTTTATTGTTGGGGATTCATTGAGGGTACAAGAAACCAGGTTACACTGATTGCATGTGTTAGGTAAAGTCCCTCTTACAATCGTGTCTTGCCCCCAAACGTGGGGCACACACCGAGACCCCAGCCCCCTCCCTCCTTCCCTTTCTCTGCTCTTCCTTTCCCCACCCCTCTACTTTGACATTTCTAAATCGTCTATCTAAAATCAACTCTGTCCCAGTTAGAAACTCCAATTTCTCCTATTTGTTTTCATTTCACGAGCCTGCTTGGGCCAGACCATGGCGGCTCCACCGCCTGAGACTCAGCTATAAGCTGCTGGCAATGAAAGAAAGGAGCCTGCTGGCGTCTAACCTCTGCCTGAAAGACTGTTGACAAGTGAACAATGGGGACAAATGACTTAGCAGCTTGCTAATAACTGCTTATCATGTTTGCAATTATAGATCATTTTCAAAGGAAGGACCTCCAACAAAAGGACCAATCATTCATTTGTTGTCCCCTTCTCTGCTAGCCTGGCTGGTCAGATCCTTACACCCACGACCTTAATGTCCCGTCTCCCCTCTGCCACCTCCTTTTAATGATTTCTCCCTGTAGATACTAAACAATTATGAGTGCCATTTTAGTTTTAGCCAGCTTTTTAGGGTGAATACACCCATCAAAGATTTCCACAGAGGTGCAAACAAAATTTGCACTAAATGAATTAATACTGTAATTAATACCCTAATTATGATTCGTTTTCCAAGGCTGCCGTAGCAAAGCACTCCAAAGGGAGTGGCTTAAAACAACGGAAATTTATTTTCACACAGTTCTGGAACCTAGAAATCCTAAATTAGCTGCCTGCAGGGCCATGTTCCCTATGAACCCTGTAGGGGAGGGTTGTTCCCTGCCTCTTCCTACAGTCCTGCATCGGCCTGTGGTGTTTCTCAGCTCGCGGCTACATCCATCCCTCCAGTCTCTGCCTCTGTCATCACGTGGTGTCCTCCCTGGGTGTCTATGTTTAAATCTTGGGTTGGGGTCCACCCCAGTAACCTCATCCTAACTTGTTTACATCCGTAAAGATGCAAAATAAAGTCACATTTACATAAACTGGAGCTTAGGAGTTCAAAGTATCTTTTAGGGAGACACAATTCGACCAATAGTTTATATGGACAAATACACCTTGGAGCAGTGATTTTCAACCCGTGTGCCATGAGAGGATCTTAGGTGTGCCTCAAACATTTTTGAAGATCATTAATTACATTATTTTTGAAAGAAGTTCAAAGAACAGTAAGTATATTCTTTTTTTTTTTTATTGTTTTTTTTTTAAAAACATCAGCATAATGGAAGTGTGCCGTGGAAGTTTAACTATGGGCTCAAGTGTGCCATGAGATCAAAACGGATGAAAAACACTGCCTCAGAGAGAGAATGCTTTCAAGGTTAGGGTCCAGAAGAGCATGCAGCCCTTCTGTAGCTTTGGGTCCAGTGTGTGTGTGTGTGTGTGTGTGTGTGTGTGTGACAGCATCCATATACTGAAAGAAAGTCATGTCCACAGAAGGGAAGTGGTTAGTCCTGCAAGCAAAGAAATACTTAACCCAGAGAGCCATGTTTTGATCCCATGGTCACCTAACCATCATTCAAATTCATTTGCTGTTTTTTTTTTGAGACAAAGTCTCATTATATCACCCTTGGTAGAGTGCTGTGGCGTCACAGCTCACAGAAACCTTAAACTCTTGGACTCAAGAGATCCTCCTGCCTCAGCTTTCTGAGTAGATGGGACTACAGGCAACCCACCAAGATGCCATGCTAGTTTTTCAAGTTTTAATAGAGGTGGGGGTCTCGCTTTTGCTCAGGCTCTAATAGAACTTACGAGCTCGAGGAGTTCATGTTGTTGGGAGGCCAGTACCTCTCCAGGTTCACCTGCCTCGGCCCCCCAGAGTGCTGGGATTGCAGGTGTGAGCCTCTTTCCCATACTTTGATTCCCACACTTCGACAATCAACACTTGTGTTGGTCACATGCTGACCACAGTAAGATCTTGCCTTTCCTAATAACTGAGGCCCTTTTATCTGACCCTAATGGACAGGAATGGTGGCTCACACCTGTGATCCTAACACTCTGGGAGGCCAAGATAGGAGGATTGCTTGAGCTCATGAGTTCCAGACCAGCCTGAGCAAGAGTGTAACCCTCATCTCTCCTAAAAATAAAAATATTCGCTGGGCATAGTGGATACCTGTAGTCCCAGCTACTTGAGAGACTGAGCCAAGAGGATCACTTGAGCCCAAAAGTTTGAGGTTGTTGTGAGCTATGACGACATGGCACTATATCCAGGGCGACGGAGTCAGACTCTGTCTCAAAAATAAATAAATAAATAAAAATAAAATCTGACCCTAATGGGCCATGTTTCTTACTTCTCTTATGCACATAAACACTCTGCTGCCCCCAAGGGAATGCTGACCCTGATGGCTGCCACAGGTTGTACTTCTTTTCTGGGGCATCCACTTGATACTTAGGACATGATATGAAGCTTGGGTCATGATATGAAGCTTTGCCTTGGGTCTCTCTCTGTTCTGGGAAGAGAATGTCCCCCCCCCTTTTTTTTTTGCATATCAGTACTTATTGAAGACGAAAAGTGCCTGGTATATGTTTGCTGGTGACAGTTGGATGCAAAGAAGGGATGGTTACAAGATGTGGACATGGTAAGAAAAACCTGGTTAGACGGCTTCAAAAACCTACTAAACTTGGCATTACCATGGAAATGCCCCATGGTTCCCAATCCAGTTTGGTGTCTTAAAGAAAGCATATGATCGTGACCGTCAGTTTATTTATTCAATAACAGACTTAATTCTTCCCCTTTCACCCCTGCCCCAAATCAGAAAATATATCTCCTGAGATCAAACTGAATATTAATGGAAAAACTGTCAACATCTTGTTTTACGTCCACAGGTGCTTTATAAACTTGCTCAAAACTGACCCCAAACTCCTGCAGTCACAGTCATATATCTGCCTTACACACGCATTTCTTCAGATTAATCAAATGCAATTTACTGTACTTAAAACCCCCCCCAAACTCTGCCTTCATCTCTTGTATCAGGTCATTCTTATGATGGTTTGAGTATTCACAGGTTTTAATGACACAGTCTATTGAGGTTTTCAGGTGCTGTACATTGTTGTCGGAGCCCAGGCTTATTCCCAAGTCATTTGGTGAGGGACCTTGCTGTGCTGTTCTTTCGAAATGTCACCCTCAGTGACACCCTGTGAACATGGCCCAAGGGCAGGTGAAGCGGGTGCCGCTGTTTCAAGCTTGCTCAAACCTGAATACACCTTTTTACCCACATTTCCTCCTATCAGAGGGGTGGCCTGACCCTTGCTGGTGTGGCCTTGCCAGACTAGACAAGTTCCAGAACCTTCTGGAACCAGTATTCCCTTTCCCAGTTCTTATGTTCAACTTCATTGCCCTCAGGGCGCTAAGTTGGGCGAACCTGGCCAAGTTCTAAGAAAGATGGAGAAATGGGAGGCGGTTCCTTTAAGGCCTGAGTCCCCGAGGGGAGCGGGTGTCATCGCTGTAGACAGGGCCCCTAGCTCAGACTGGGACCCAATTAGCCGGAGCTAAGCAGGGTTTGTGTTTGGCTTAGCAACGGCCGCGGTCCCGGGGGCGGCGAGGTTCTCTCGTCCTGGCTAAGCCCGCTGGGGCGCCAATAGTTCCGCGCGCCGCACCTGCGCTCCCGGTCGCTGGCAGAGAAGGGACCGCTCCCCGCGGGGGCCCCCAGCCGCTGCCGCCGTCCGCAGCTCCCACGCGTTTCGGACGCCCAGGGCGGTAGGGCAAGGTGGGTCCGCAGTGGCGCGGCCTGAGCGCGCGGAGAGGCCTCTCCTGGTGGTGACCGATCCAGAAGCCGCCGGGGTTCCGCGGCTTGCCGGGACCCCAGCATCGTCGCCCCAAGCCGGGGCCTGTCGGTCCGGATCCCCGTGGGCGCTGGTGGATGGAGCCCCGCCGTGGGCTGGAGATCTGGGCCACAGCGAGGACAGCATTGCTAAGGTCAAGGCATGAAGGTGGCCGTGCTGGACCTTGGGTCTCTCTTTGCCAAAATCTTCAAGACCCCGACGGCATCCCCCGCGGGAGGACCTGCGGCCGCGGGGACCCCGCTTAGCACCACCCAGCCCCCAACCCCGACTCTCTTCCCCGCCCTGGCCCCGGGCTCCCCGCACAGCCCGCCGCACCCCTTGCTCGCAGCCTCCTATCTCCGCGTGGCCGAAGCAACCGGGACCCCGCTGTCACTGCCCTGCAGCCCGAGGGCAGCCAGAGTCCCGCCCCTGCCCCCCTCCAGCGGCGGCCCAGCGCGCTCCCCCGCACCCCTGGGGACCCCCGCGCTGCCGACCGTCGCAGGCGCCACGAGCCCGCGGACCCCCAGCCAGCCTGGCCCGGGAGAGCGGGAGCTGAGTGCTCGGATGCCCCCCGGGCCAGGCCCCAAAACTCTGTTCTTCACCCTGCCGGACATCGGTGAGGAGAGGGGCTGGGACAGCGACTCGGACGACGGCGGGAGCGCGTGAGTAGCCACGAGTTGGGCTCGTCTGTCTTTTGGGGGGACCCCGCATCCCGCCACCTGCGTCTCAGGCGACCACCCGGGGCCCCTCTTTGCCCTTGCCTGGGCCTTTATTTTTTGGCTTTCTGGTCTTTTCTAATATGAGCGGGGATGTGCTTTGGGTTAACTTTCTGGAGCGAGTCCTCCACTGGTGACCAGAGGGGAGAGGACGGGGCCTGAAGGACAGGGCAGAATTCTGCTTCTCTGCTCCCAGAAGCATCCATGCTTAGAACACTTGTGAGTCTGGTTTTCTTGATGATTTTGAAAGGAACCTTGAAGTCCTCTTTCTTGGCCGCAGAACACAGCAGGTATGCAGGTAACCCAATACACCTGTTGGCAGCAGCAATTTGAGTTTAAGAAATGGTGAGACATTGCGCTCTCCTCCTGCCTAAGGAGCAGCCGGAGTCTAGCCCAAGTGAGATGGATTCCCTTTGTGTGCCAAGTAGTTAATTACATAAGCATCACATCGTCTGACACAAGTGGGACCTGTGATGCTCGGGACACGTCTGATCATTATACCCTGGAGTCTCGGGGTGCTTGACTGAGGGCCCGAGTTTCTACAGAAACCGACTGACCTCTTGGGGACAATTTCCCAGGGAATCAGAGGTCACTTCCCTCAACACACATATGCAGACACACATACACTTTGCTACTAAGAGCCGTGGTGCAAATATTACTTTTATAAAATGTGTATTTTAGAACTAAGATGAATTTTAATTTCTAATGAGCAGAACAAGTCGATTGTTGTGAAAGAACAGGGAAGGGGTAAAAGGGCGGAGGGAAAGAGCAGGTTCACAGACCCAGGCTTCAGCGCTGTCATGGCAGTGAGGTCCTTCCCCACACCTACTCTCCCCCCACCACACACACACAAAACCGATCCTGACTGATTTTTGCATTAAGACAGATTCTAACTCATTCCCAAATTAAATAATTTCAAATTCACAAAACTACGGGACATTCATCTCAGTGCTTAAAACAAGCTGTTAGGTAATAAATTGTTCCTGTTCATGTCAAATATTGTATTATGAAGTATGTTTAGGAAACTAAAAAAATTTTCCCCTAAGGGGAATTAATCATGTTTAGAATACATATGCCTAAGGAATGAGACCTTTGTTACTGGCAACTGGTCCTTAAAATTTATGCAATTAATGTTTTATGAGCAAAGAGATCCATTCACTGACCTTAAACTCTAGTCTTAAGTGCATTTAATGAACAAGCTCTGAATACCCAGCACCGCCAGTGAAAGATCTGGTGTTCGTTTAAATTCTCAAACACTTTAGCCCATGTTTATATGGTCTAAAATTTGCGATAGACACTTTTTGAATAACACAGTATTTGGCATTATGTACAGAAGAGATTAAATTTACTATGTGAAGAAACAGAATTTTAGATAATTGCCATGAGAAATAGTATGTGCAGATATTCCGTTGTCTGGAATCTTCCGGAAGTCCTATGTTCTTCCTCTTTGCAGTGGTAGGTACAGGCAGCGCAGAAGCACTACATTCCCTGCCTCTCAGCACACATTTCTTTCTCAATCACTAAAATGTGGAGAGGGACAAAAAAGGGAGGGAGAAAGCACCCAGGTGCCTTTTCTTGCCACATTACAGATCTTTTGAAGGATATTTTTTCCCCTCTTACTGTATATACTTGAGTATAAGCCAAGTTTTTTCGGCACAAAATTTGTGCCGAAAAACCCGAACTCGGCACAAATTTTGTGCCTAAAAAACTCGGCTTATACTCGAGTATATAGGTACATTTCTGACTATTCTTAACACTGAATAAACAAACATCATAAGATAACACCTTTAAATTATCCCTACCATCTCATCTGTCAGCAGATAGCTATGAATGCTAGCCTGCTCCGTTTATACTAAAATCGTAAATTTGATTTTCAGAAGGCTGGGGCCATGGAAAAGGAGAGTTAAAATAGGAGTAGAGGGGAAAAAAAGATAAAGTGGCTAGAAAGAATGTGAATACATGTAAAACAGATGTGACCGTAGACCTGACATTGAGACTGTATTACTCAGGTGTAAAGGAATATTCTAATTAACAGTCTGGAGGGGTTTTGTTTGTTTGTTTGTTTTTTGGAGACAGAGTTTCACTTTGTCACCCTCAGTAGGTTGCTGTGGTGTCACAGCTCACAGCAACCTCAAACTCTTGGGCTCAAGCAATACTCTGGCCTGAGGCTCCCGAGTAGCTGGGACTACAGCCGCCTGCCACAAACTCCCGGCTACAGTTTGGAGTTTTTTGAAGTTAATTCATGCACTTGCCATTTGTCTGATTCTGTCTTACTTGACCTTTGTTAAATAGTGAAATGAACTTGAGCTGAAAAGATATGCAAAGTCTCTGATACTCCAGAGGCTTTATTAACCTCCCCCTGCCCCACCCCCACCCCATGAGATGCTGAACAGTAGCAGACATTTTGATCTCTGACCCTTGAATTCAATAAATGAACAGCCCAGAAAATAGACTTCCCCTTTTCACCCCACAGGACATACTGGGGCTACGTCTGAGCCAGAGGCAGAGAGTATTGAGTTCTCTTTCGTTACCATCCCCAGATCGATGATCCAGTGCCTTTGACCTTCACCTTCACATCCCCATTGCTACATTATCCCACATCCCTCTTCACTACCTCTATTTGTACTTCTTGTTTGAACCATAACCAGATTCTTGTCTTATAAAGATCTTATGCTTTATTTGTTTTGCAAATATAAGAATTCCTAGCAGTAGGCAGGAATATGGATGGGTGGATAGACAGATAACTGCTCTGGGTGGGTAGATGGATAGATAACTGCTGGGGGGGGGTAGATGGATAGATAACTGCTCTGGGGGGGGTAGATGGATAGATAACTGCTCTGGGGGGGTAGATGGATAGATAACTGCTCTGGGGGGGGGTATATATAGAGATAACTTCTCTTTCGGGGTATATAAACAGTAAACTCCACAGGCGGGGG
>CAUYPK010150429.1:0-20015 GCA_963574355.1 Loris lydekkerianus | reverse complement strand
TCAGTAAATTTAAAGGAATAGAAATTATTCCTTGCATCTTCTCGGACCACCATGGAATAAAAGTTGAACTCAGCAACAACAGGAATCTGCATGCTCATACAAAACCACAAAAGTTAAATAACCTTATGCTGAATGATAGCTGGGTCATTGATGAGATTAAGAAGAAAATTGCCAAATTTATGGAACAAAATGACAATGAAGACACTAATTATCAGAACCTCTGGGATACTGCAAATGCACTCTTAAGAGGGAAATTTATAGCACTGCAAGCCTTCCTCAAGAGAACAGAAAGAGAGGAAGTTAACAACACAATGGAACATCTCAAGCAACTGGAAAAGGAAAAACATTCCCACTTCAAACCCAGTAGAAAAAAAGAAATAACCAAAATTAGAGCAGAATTAAAAGAAATTGAAAACAAAAGAATTATACAACAGATCAATCAATCAAAAAGTTGTTTTTTTGAAACGGTCAATAAAATAAATAAACCTTTGACTAACCTAACCAGGAAAAAAAGAGTAAAATCTCCAATTTCATCAATCAGAAATGACAAAGATGAAATAACAACAGACTCCTCAGAAATTCAAAAAATTCTTAATGAATATTATAAGAAACATTATTCTCAGAAATATGAAAATCTGAAGGTAATTGACCAATACTTGGAAGCATGTTACCTTCCAATACTTAGCCAGAATCAAGTGGAAATGTTGAACAGGCCAATATCCAGTTCTGAAATAGCATCAACCATATGAAATTTCCCTACAAAGAAAAGTCCAGGACCAGATGGCTTCACATCAAAATTCTACCAAACCTTTAAAGAGGTACTAGTACCTATATTACTCAACCTGTTTCAAAATATAGAAAAAGAAGGAAGACAACCCAACACGTTCTATGAAGCCAACATCACCCTGATTCCCAAACCAGGAAAAGACCCAATAAAAAAAGAAAATTATAGACCAATATCACTAATGATATAGATGCAAAAATATTCAACAAGATCCTAACAAACAGAATCTAGCAACACATCAAACAAATTATACATCATGACCAAGTCGGTTTTATCCCAGGGTCTCAAGGCTGGTTCAATATACATAAATCTGTAAGTATAATTCAGCATGTAAACAAATTAAAAAAACAAAGACCATAGGATTCTCTCAATTGATGCAGAAAAAGCTTTTGATAATATCCAGCATCCCTTCATGATCAGAACACTTAAGAAAATTGGTATAGAAGGGACATTTCTTAAACAGATAGAGGCCATCTACAGCAAACCCACAGCCAATATTATATTGAATGGAGTTAAATTGAAATCATTTCCACTCAGGTCAGGAAACAGACAAGGTTGCTTATTGTCTCCACTGCTCTTTAACATTGTAATGGAAGTTTTAGCCATCACAATTAGGAAAGAAAAGGCAATCAAGTGTATCCATAAAGGGTCAGAAGAGATCAAACTTTCACTTTTTGCAGATGATATGATCATATATCTGGAGAACCCCAGGGATTCTACTACAAAACTCTTAGAAGTGATCAAGGAATACAGCAGCATCTCAGGTTACAAAATCAACATTCATAAATCGGTAGCCTTTATATATACCAACAATAGTCAAGTTGAAAAAACAGTTAGGTACTCTATTCCATTCACAGTAGTGCCAAAGAAGATGAAATATTTGGGAGTTTATCTAACAAAGGATGTGAAAGATTTCTATAAAGAGAACTAGGAAACTCTAAGAAAAGAAATAGCTGAAAATGCTAACAAATGGAAAAACTCATGGCTGGGAAGAATCAACATTGTTAAAATGTCCATACTACCCAAAGCAATATACAATTTTAATACAATTCTTATTAAAGCTCCACTGTCATACTTTAAAGATCTTAAAAAAACAATACTTCATTTTATATGGAATCATTAAAAAACTCGAATAGCCAAGACATTACTCTCACCTCCTTTTTGTTCCTGTTATTTCCAAGACTCACTCTCATGCACCCTAGTACTTTTCGCTATATTGTTCCTTTCACAAGTATCTTCATGATTTACTCACTCCTTTGCCTCCTTAAAGACTTTGACCAAGTTTCACCTTCTCCTTCTCTGAAAATTCTGTTCAAAACTGGAAGCAGGTCACTTCACATTCCACATCCTGCTTGATTTGTCCCCACTACATGCATCATGCTCTGCTGTAAAACTGTATTTACTGCCCAAATCTCCCAACCAGAATGCAAAGTCTCTATAGGCAGGGGTTAATGTCTGCTCGGGGAGTGACTGTACCACCACCATAGCAGACATTTTTTGTCATACAGCAAGTATGTGCTGAATAGTTGTTGAATAAGTGAATACATTAATGAGTAAAAAATGCAACTGAAATCCCAAAAGCCAATCATGACAGATTGTTGCTGAGCTATATAGTTGGTAAATAAAACTTAGCAGGCAGAACCTACAGGTGAAGAGAATAGATCTAATGTATAGATGAAAGAAGCAGGTAAAAAAACTGGAACAATCACATATCTTGGAGAAATCACAGATTCTTGCTGTAAGATAAAAAAAAACAACAAAAAACTTTAGGCTCCCAATTTCAGTATGACCCAGTCTTCTACACTTTCTATTCTGGAATGTCATTGTGAACTAAAATAAAACCTTAAGGTTCTTCCCTTAGTGACCCCCTCTTGGCCAACAGGATCACTAAAACTGAGCTCCTGGCCATGAGTAAGGAGATCAGATTAGTCTGGTCATGGCCCCCTCCCTTCTTAGAGATGTCCTTTGTGACTCACTAAGATGCCTGAGGCTGTGCAAGACCTACCTGCAGGTCCTCAATACATATAACAAAAGACTTGATCTGTCTGGTACTTTGTCTCTACTTAACAGACCCTTTATCTAAAGCATTCCTTTTCACTGACTCCAGGTCTTTTAAATAGAGCTTAACTCTTCTAGCCAGTTGTTAGTTAAAGAATCTTTAGACCCACATATAGCCTGTAAGCTCTCTGCTTTCAGATGTCCCATTGCTTTGGGGGCCAAATCAATGTATGTTTTTCAGGTATTGATTTATGACTTCAACTGCAATCCCTGTCTCCCTAAAAATATAAAACCAAACAGTAACCCCACCACCTTGAGTTCACATGCTCAAGGCTTCTTGGGCAAGACTCTGGGTCAAGATCCTCAAATGTGGCTCAGAATAAACCTTCTTAAATTATTTTATTGAGTATGGCATCTTTTCCATTGACAAATTAAGACTTCTGCTCACTCATAGTTACTGGTAAAATCTGTCATGTATCTTAAGAATGTCCCTTAGATTCAGTCTTTGTTCCCTCTGCTCAATGAAGCAAATCTTAGTTTCTTGGCCCTATGGACTCCTTCTTATATGCCCAGTGCTCTCTCTGGCAACTAACATATATTTCCTCACTGACTCTTCCTAGAAACTTTGCATCATAAACATTGTTATGACCATTTTACAAAAAGCAGGATCTCCAAGGTAAATCATTTATCAGGATCACAACATATGATGCTGGAACAGGCCTGGGTTTTAAATGCAGACCTTCTGTTTCTATACCATAGAGCTTCTTCGGGGTTTGTAGGCAACGTTTTGTTTTCAGAGATATAATCACATGGTTTCTTTCATGCTTCCTGATTATGATTCTTAAACTCTTACTGTTCACACATCTTCTTAGCACTACCTCCTCAAAACATTACACTTCCTACTGTTAATTGTTTATGCAACCAGAGTTAGCAAGAGATAAATATCTTTGTCCCTTATCTTATCTTCTAAATGTTGCTTGCCCAACCCCTGCCTATCTCTTCCTGTAAGTCACCAGCAGGGTCAGAGCCACCAATATATCAGGACACTCAGGAGCCAATTACACAACCACAAAACAGACACCTGACAAGCAGGGACATTCATTCTTCAGGCCTTAATGGACAGCTGGTTAGCAATTAAAGGAATGATTTGTGGCTTAAAGGAAAGAGTAGCTATCTCTCTCCAGAGTACATAGTCAGCTGTACATATAAAATACATCCTCCTCAAATCCTTGACTCACACCAATATTGACGTGGACTTGTTAATTCTTCATATTCATGTTAGGTATTGCAAATACCTTTCACAAGGGCACACAGCTAATCAGGATTCTATGTTTCCTAATCTATTCAATTATTATTTTCAGTCAGATTGTTGCCTCTCTGCCTTTGAAGATAAAATTCAGTCTTTGGCCACATTTCCAAGACTCTCAATAATATGAACATCTCTAATGTCATCCTTCCTCTGCATTCCCATTTAAAAAGCCACTTCTTCTATAAACCCTACTGCTCTCTTCATCCCGTTGAGTTAATGCCTACCTTTTATTAGCTCGTGTTCCATTGCTACACTATTTCACAGCATTCCCCACAGTCTGGAGGGTTGTAATTATGACAGTGTTTCTTTGACTTCCTGCTTCCTACTGGAAAGGGTCAAAGCTTTTCATCAAGAACATTAAGGAAGAAGGGCCAGACCAGTATTCTTTCTATGATCCTACCTTTCCCAGAGTCCTGATGCCCTCAGGTACACTGAATGGTAGACAAAAGTAATGGGATCACTGCTAACAATAATTTACTTTCCCTTGCCTGATGACATTGATCCAGAGGTAAACAGTACAGTTAAATAAAAACATAATCTCCCTTCATATGCTTTTAAGTATTCAATCAACCAATTTCCAGGAGTTATTTCTACCAGAGTCTACCAAGTCTACCAAGTCTCAGAGATTAAATAAACATACCAACATCTACCATGGCAACAAAACCCAACCCAACCGTCAATTTAGGCTTCAGAGCGGCCTTTCCAGGTGGGTTTACTTCCAGCTCTCATTGCGTTCTTCTTGGAGAGATTATACAATTCTGACCTCTATTTGCTCAGGCAGTCACCAGCCTCACCCAGGTGCAAGGATTCAAATGAGCTTTCAATCAGTGGTGTTGTCCTGCATGAGCCACAGAAAGCGAGATCTGTCCTAAACCGGAAAACCTATGGAGTGCCAACCCCAACTGCAGCCCCAGGAAAGCAGGCTTAAAAATAATGGTATTTCTCAAACATCTGTGCTTTCTCTCTTTTTCTTGAAGGTACTATGTGTTGAACTCTTAACATGCGCCCATCCTGCTGCGAGGCTTTATCTCCACTCCAGGAGGCCATGCTCTTTGTCACCAGCATTGGATAGGCATCATGAACTCAGCTGGCCTTGCTGAATCCACGGCTTAATGAGCTCAGTTTTCTTCTGCCATGCTCTACTCCTAATACAAGGAGTCACAACAGAGTCCACAGGAGCAAATTCTCTGGAATTTGCCTTCTTCTATCCCCTTTTGCCAAGATTTCTAATAATGCATCTCTTCAGAGACAAATGCCTGCTCCAACAGAGACCTAGATTGAGATGTTTGTTAGGCACTGTGGCTGGACTGCCCCCAGTTCTCCTCCCCTGCTCACGTCATTCTGTAAAGTATATCATGGCCTTAACCACACCTTAACCACACAATCACTTAGTTTCTTCCTTAGTTCCGTTTCCCTAGATGGGCCCAGAAAATGGGTTTGAAAATCTTGGATATGTCAGCTCACAAAATTGTCTTTACCTTTTAGGTGATGTTATCTGAACCTTTTCTTCCTACCTATGAGAATCTAGACTTGTCGCTGGTCTTGCAAATAGCAGTGCTCTCTGTAAAAATGGCAAAAGGCCCATTTGCAGTTTGCAAAGATAATCACAGTCATTTACCAAAGTGGTTATACACATGGGCTATGGATTCATTACCTAGGTTCAAAATCAGGCTCCAACACTTAGCACCTGAATAAATGAGGCAGGCCATTTTACCACTGTGAGCCCTGGAACCTGTTTCAGCAAAGTGAAGAGAGTAATGTCTCATAGGATTGCTATAGGACTGCAATGAGTTATAACTGGCAAAATGATTCACATGTTTGTGACCCCTTCATCATCATTACTGTATGTGATATAAGAGGCTGGGATAAGAGGACAGAGGGCTGTCAGTGGGAAGCTGGGAGTGGTGGGAGCACATCAGTGGGACATGAGAGACTTTTATATCCACAGTGTTCTCTGTGAGATTCCCACAAAACGTGTCCAAGAGTTGACTTCATTTGCAGAATGAGAAACAGTGTGCTAGCCATCATAAATAACATTTCTTTCCAAAGTATGCTCATCAAATAATAGAAACTAAGCAGAAATGTTTCTCTTACATAATCTGAAATATTGAGATAAAAACAAGTCAGGAGGAAAAAGTGTTTTTTGTTCAATCACTCGAATATTGCTAATTGCAATATTTGTAGGAAAAGGTGTTTTAAATTAGAGAAATATTTGCCACATGCAAAGGACCATATGAAATATATACATAAATTTAGAACCGTAATAGTAAAAGAAATACTTTTTGCCTACTTCCTAGTAATTAAAAAAATGTAGGCCTTGACTCGATGGAGTTTCTGTTCGTAGGAGATGAGTATCACATTGTTACTATAATAAATTAATAAAGTACAAAAGAGATTCACTAAAAATTATGGGTATGAAATGTAGACAGTAATTATTTTTTCAGGGGCCTAGGTAATTTTAAAACTAGTTCTTACATGATGTATAGTGCCTTATCTTTCCAAGGAAGAAAAGACAAGGTGTTCTTGACTAAGGACCCTATGTGGACTTACGCATGGAGGAAGGCAGGTGTTTTCCGTACTCTTGATGGTCTAAACAAGGAGAGAGCATGTCAGAAGAAAATGAGATGAAAAAAATTTACGGGTAAAATGAAGAGAAGATTTAAACAGCAGCTGCAGTCCTCTTGAAATACCTGGATGTGCCCAATTCTGATTCTTTCTTCCTATCTTCTCCTTAGAAATAACCCTCGTATTAAAATGATTGTTTATGATTTTCTTGCATCTTTAAAATATAATCTTACTGCACATTCATACTTCAAAACACATTATTAATTTTTGAGCTTTTCAAGAATGATATTATATGTATTGTAATTAGTCTCCGGATGCTTGATTTTATTTCCATTCAACATGTTATGTTAAAAAATCAGCTGCATGATTTATAACTGCAATGTACACATTGTCACCACTAGATAACATTCCACTGTGTGGAGGCATGTACAGGAACACTCACAGCAACAAAACTTCTACAAACACAGATTCAGCTTCTTCAACCCATCCAAATTTTTGCACTGACTTAAGTTTTGTCATTTTTCTTCTAGACTCTTCCTTCTTTAAACTAACTTTCAATAGGCACCAGAGTTCTTTTCTTTAATACATATCAGAGAATTCTATTAACACTTCCTCACTTTAAAGTCACAGTAGTTTCTTTATGCCTCAAATATAAAACCCAAACTATTGAATCTGCGTTTCGGGATACTACAGATTCTTTCCAACTTTCAGCTTCTTCCTTGAATATAAAGTCTCTCTGTTCCATCTTCTTCTGATAAACACTTGTTTTGTTCATACCATCAGGGGTTCCACTCCTCCCAAAACACCTTCCCCTCTGTGCCTTTGTCCATGGAATTTCCTTTGCCAAAAATGCTATTTTCTGTGTTAGAACAATATGCTAGACATCATTCAAGTCTTGTCTTAAAATCACTAGACAACTGAAAAAAAAAAAAATTCCTATACTTTTAACTGATAATATTTAAAGAATCGCATGGTTACTTATTAACTTCTGTCTTTGTTATAATAGTAAATAGATACATCACCTCTTGTAGACATAAGTCTCCACGGAGGCAGGACCACATTCTTTATATTGTTGTATCTTCCCACCACTTCATTACCACCCCATATGTGGACTCACCTCAGTAGCAAGTTTAGAACCAATGCAGAGGATGGGCCTGGTGACAGATACCAAAGTGACTGGGGGCAAGAGACCTGAAACTTGAGGCCCATGTTTAGAAATCACTATGATGCTTTCTTATGGCTGCATTAAAAATTGGATTTAACTTTTCAATTTTGCATTCTTCTACTGTTGTTGGGATTATGATGAATAATAAGATAATAACAGCAATTAGCCTCTGGATGACTAATGGTCCCTTAAATTGATTTTGAACAATCAATTTGCACATCTTCCCATGGCCAAATTAGAATCGGGAGGCACAGAGAGTGTTTCATGAACTTCCCTGAGAATGAAAATGCTACATGTTTGTCAAATGAGTGCTGTGTGGTATGTCCTAGGACTTCAGAGTGGATGTTGGGGCAATTTAACAATTCAAGGTCTCTTTCTTGTAAACAGAAACTTGAAGGATCAAAAAGAGGTTCTTTCAAAAGTTGGCTCCTATGTTGTTATTTAAAACACAGAGGTATTTAAAACATAGGACTAGCATTGTACATTGTATTTCAGTTTATTCCAATCTATCAAATACCTTAAAGAACAAAAGGTAGACCAACCATTGGATGCAGCAATCCCACCACTAGGTATTTACCCAAAGGAAAAAAAAGACATTGCATCAAAAAGACACTTGTATTCAAATATTTATAGCAATACCATTCACAATCACACAATCACAAAGATGTGTAAACAACTCAAGTGCCCATCAATACACAAACTATTAAAGTATGGTACACATGTACTGGGGAGTACTACTCAGCCATAAAAACATGGTTATCGAGTATCTTTTGCAACAACCTGGATTGAACTGGAGACCATTCTAAGTGAAGTGCCCCAAGAATGGAAAAACAAACCCCACGTGTACTCAATACTGAATTGGAACTAATGGGTCTACACTCATGTGCACAGATGGAAATAGGAGTCAAGTAGGTTGGGAGAGAGGATTGGATTAATTCACGCCTTCTCGGTGAAGGGCACACTTATAACTTTGACCTGTGAAATATACAAAAACAAATTATACAACCAAAACATATACTCCTGTAATATTCTTAAATGAAAGAAAAAGAACACTCTAAAAAATTAAAACATATATTATTTTATTTCCTGAAAAAAAAAAAAAAAGAAAAGAAAAGAAAAGAAAGCTATTGAACCTGTATATGGCCTGTAGTAAAATATTTGATCTTACCCCTGGATTATTAGTGTCATTGAATAAAAACACCTTCAGGTCCAACTTGGGCCTCCATGTAGAAACTATCTCCTGACTGCAGTGGCCTCTGGGGCTCACCCAGGCTACTCCATCACCGTGGTGCTGAGTTTCATCCAACTCTGTGTTTCTGGGGAAGGAGACATGGTTTTTGTCTACAGTTCCAGTAGGATGGGGGAGGAAAAGGAGAGATACAGAAGGAAGGGAAGAAAAGAAGCTCCCTTTCAGGTTCAGAGAGCTGTAGTGGAGGGCCCAGCTCTCTGCTAGTAAAATCTCTAAGCTCACCTATTGGGTTCCTACTTTTTGGTTAGTTGTTTACTTTATTTAGCAGACCTTGGGTATTTCTGCATGTTCTGTCCCAGATTCTGCCATTCCCTGCTGCTTCTGACCAGATTTATTTCTTCTTTGTAGTCCTAGACCAGGGTAGCAGTATGCAGCCTTTTATGAAAAGCAATAGAAACATGGTTTTATAAATATATTTAATTCATTGCACAAAACATTAAAGTAAGTTTTGAAGAAAAGCTAACAAACAGTCATAGCACTGAGGAGCAGGTCAGCGAGGGATGGATGCAATCATCACAGCCCACAACAAATTCTCTGATTGTTTGTAAGAGCCTCAAAGAGTAATTTTTCTCAGATGCTATTTGAAGGAGACCCCATCAAGGCATTTGATCTTGATTATAATAAATGTCTGGCCCAGATGTTCCCTGAGACTTCCTGATCCTTGAGATCTTTAGAAGCTTGATTTGGGTCTCAAATTGTGTGACTTGTAAACGTCCATAACTCTCACAAGATTTCTGAAAGTTTAGGAGCCAGTTTGTGTTTTCCTATTTTGACCTAGTGGCTTATTCCTTCATGAGTCATCCCAGTATCACAGTATGATGCCGTGTACCTGGACACTGCTCTGAGCTGCCAAGTGCACATTCATCTTTGCACTTTTTTCATTCACACACACATATTTAGACACACATACACATAAGCATACACACACAGATCTCACTCACACATATCCATTTTAACATATAGACAATTTTAGTAAAAAAAAAAAAAAAAAAAAGTGGGATGCTAAAAAGAGTATTACATCACAATGATTCACACTACCCAGAAAGGAGTATGAAATATTCATAGTTATTAAAATCCCTTTGTTGCTTAACTGCTTCCTCCTACAGCATACTCAGACCTCACATCATTTGGGGGCCCTTCTCACTTCTTCCCTTTCTTAGATCTTTCCCAAACCCCATGGTCCCTCTCTGGTGCCTTCAGGTCCTTCCAAATTACGTTTTTTTTCATTTTGCAAAATAATCTGGCTCTTCCCTTACTCAGCCCCATGCCCACCTTTGGCTATCCAAATTCATTAAAGGATATCTGTACTGCTTAGAATACATTTATGATTTATATGGTAATTATTATTTTATACCAGAGTAAAGATGCCCAAGTAAAAGTAATATGACTGGAAAATTTGAAAGTATGAACTTTTTACCAACTTAGTAACTCATCAAATTTCTTCCCTTCTATCCTGCACCCAACATATCTTCCTGGACATAAGCCCACTCCTGCTTTGGAGATGCTATATTTACAGACAACAAAGGCATATAGTGATTTTGTCTTAAGAAAAAAAAAATAATAAAATGTACTCATAAATATTTAGTCTCCCCCTACACTCACACACACAGCCAGCCAAGACTAGATAAGAGCCTATAGATAGGGCATGACAAGAACAGAGGAGCACCAGCACAAGTCAATGAAAGGAGATTGCCCTGTTTTGCCTGAGATGTCACACCAGTCACCAGTGCAGGGAGATGTCTAGACTTTTGACCATCCTACCTCCATCACAGTGGTAAATCACACTGCCACTGAAGTGAGGAGCTGTGTTTTAATTGCTATCAAGAAATCTATGATTGAATGACAAGCAAAACTGCCACTTGTGTCCTGGTATGCTAACAGCTCTTCCCTTATGCCCCACTCCACACAAACATACAAGTAACTAGACTGTATGGAGATTCATCTTTCAATAGCAATATCAGTAAAGACTTCAGGAACAGAGACTGAGGCCTTTCTGACCTAAGGGTGGGAGGTGGGTCTATGGAAGGAAAAGATGTCCTAGCACCAGCTCCTGACCTCACTCTGTCCTTCCCCAAAGCACATACAATTAAGGCTGAATATGGTGAGTCAGTCCAAGATATCATGCTGAGTTAGGGTACTGGGCTGAGTTAGGATACTGGACTGAGTTAGGGAACTGGGCAGAGTTAGGATATTGGGCTGAGTTAGGGTACTGGGTTGAGTTAGGATTCTGGGCTGAGTTAGGGAACTGGGCAGAGTTAGGATATTGGGATGAGTTAGGGTACTGGGCTGAGTTAGGATTCTGAGCTGAGTTAGGATGCTGGGCTGAGTTAGGATTCTGGCATGAGTTAGGGTAGTTGGCTGAGTTAGGATTCTGGGCTGAGTTAGGATATTGAGCTGAGTTAGGGTACTGGGCTGAAGTAGGATTCTGGGCTGAGTTAGGGTGCTGGGATGAGTTAAGGTACTCTGTTGAGTTAGGATACTGGGCTGAGTTAGGATACTGAGATGAGTTAGGGTACCAGGCTGAGTTAGGGTGCTGGACTGAGTTAGGTTTCTGGGCTGAGTTAGGGTACTGGGTTGAGTTAGGATACTGGGCTGAGTTAGGGTACTAGTGAAGCATCCATCCTGTGTGTGGGGATGAGATGGTGGGGTCCATCTGACACATCTGAAGGATTCTGGCGTTTCCCAGACCTGTCATCTGGGAGTTGATTTGTGATCCAGATATCTGGAGGTAAAGGAGGGAAATACTGTCTCCTGATTGGGAAAAAGAAATGGAAGATGTGTGGGCTGCTGATATTAACCACATGAGCAGGACTGCAGGTCAATGAGCAGCAGTGGTAAAAGAAAAAATAAGCTGAAATCTCACAGGAGGAGTGGCTCTCTCTTTTTTCACCTTCTCTTTAACTTCCAGCATTCCTAGCAACACAATCACTAATGCATTTGTGTCACCAGTAGTCACCTTTGAGTTAATGATTCACTTTATTTTTATTGATACATAATAAATGTGCATATTTGTGGGGTACATGTCATAATTTCATGCAATTGTATCATTTTTAAAGAGCAAATATATTCATCACCTTATATTTTCACAGTGAATGTCTACAATGTGCCAGGATGCCCTGCATGCTTTTGAGTGCGTTCTTCTGTATCTCATTTGATCTTTACTTTGTCCATAAGACATTGATAGTTTATTCCCATTTTTCAGATTACAAAAAAATCATATTAAATATATGAATTGATTTGCTTAAGGTCAAGCAAGTAATAAATGTCAGCTCCAGAATTTAAGCCTCATCTTCTCATCTTAAGTTCATGATTCTTTCCACAGCAGTAATATATTCCTAAAATATTAGATGGGAAATGGATGTTAAAAATTATTTTGTCCAGGGATGACAGATATATTCTGAAGGATGTGCCAGCTCTAGTCATTCCAGACTGCTGGAGTGTGTGCTGAGAAGAACATGGGGACCCATCGCTGGCTCAGTGGGAAAAAAGTACCGTAATTGATTCTCTTGAAGTCTGCCTCAGGCTCCTATGCCAGCTACTTCCCAGCCTCAGCTTGTTTTTTCTCTCCCCATTTTTACAGATGGGAAAATAGATGCTGGGAAATTTAAGGTGAATTGCTCAAAAGCACACAGAACAGCATTGGCAGAGCTGCAGTTAAGTCTCTGCTCCCCCTTAATTCGTATCTTTTGCTCTTGGTGGGTCCCTGGTCCTACCCTGGGAGCTCCCATGGGAAACCTGCCAAATCCCTCATTTTCTTTGAGTCACGTTCTGACCTTGGTTTTCCTCCTTCATATAAGATATGAACATCATCTGAGTCATGTGCTTTGAAGAGGAGTCCATTGTGAAATGCTAGCTCACTATGGTCAATAAGAGTCCTCATCAACGGTTTTGGAAGGAGTTGCTGAGAAGAACATGTCACAAGAAACTGAGGGGTGTCCAGCACTGGTGCAGGGACTGTATGAAAAAATAACCAGACCCAGCTCAGCATTCAGGAACCAACTGGGGCTAAATTTCCCTTAAAGATTTTGATCTGACCAGCTCAAAGCTATGGAATGGCTCAGCAGTACAAAGAAAATGGTTGAGGCACTGTTTAAAATTAGGAGAAACAGGCTGAAGAATATAGTCATTTTCTGAAATGGCATCCATTTAATGGTGGAGAGAAAGGACGTAGATGTAAAATGAAGTGGAAATTAAAGAATCTTCCCAGATAATCCAGACTGGACAGTATTTTATAGTAGTCCCTAACTCACGAATGGTTGAAAAATGAAATGAGTCAGTGTGTCTAAATTATTTAGGAAATCATTCCATTTCCTGGAAAACTATCATTGCTTAATGATCAATAAATAATAATATTTTAAACATGAAAGAGAGTTGTTGGGGTGTGTGAGGAGCACTAATGCGTGTATCTGGGTATGCATATGTGCTGTCTTTAAATTGTCTGTTTGACTAATTCAATTGTTGCTGTGTTACAGACGTACTCTTCCTAATTCTCTTCATATCTGTGCATGGAGAACAACCCCGCTGGAATTCTCAGGTACATGTATTGTTTTTGTCATTGCTGAACACAAGCATCGTATTCAGTCTCTTGGTGTTCAGGAGATCTAACTAATGAGCACTATTACATTGGAGCTGCTATTCATGAAACAGTCATAGACAGGGTAAGTCAGGAAGCCATTGAATGTTTGGACAGTGGTGAGGAACGGAGTTTCTTTGCCCCCAAGTCAGAGTGTTATGCACTATCTACCCTTTACATTAGAATTACAAACACCTCTACTCTCTGACTCCTTTTTCCCTCTTCTATGTGTCTTGTACCTTCTTGCTTTCCTTTCCTTTTCCTTGCTCTAATTTAATTCAAAATTATTTATGAAATTTCTGGTAATAATTTGACCACTAGACCATGAATAAAACTTGGTTCATGTTAATGGCAAATGCTCATGGTTGCCTAATCCTACTTTTATTTTTAACAGATTTTGGTCAAATCATTAACCTTCCTTGGTTAACGGTGGGGGTTGGGTGGGGGGACTCAGGCTACAGGAATAAATGCAGGGTACTGAGGGTACTGATGTTCTCTCACAGGAATATGCTTAGTGCTGGTGCCCTGGACAGTGAGAGGTCTACTTGGGTCTTCTGGGAAAGATTTTCTTGGCCAAAAATCTCCAGAGGAGATGTTTAACTTCTTATACGAGGTGTTGGAATATCTGGATGGGGAACTAACATTGCATTTGCTTTGCTGCTAGAGGGAGGTTGGATTTCTGGCATTACAGGGCTGGAAACTTTGGGCTTCCTGGCATGTGAAGCAATTTCTCGTCTAAGTTAGGGTTTTCTCCAACCAGCTGCTGGAAGCATATGAACTGAAAAAGTGGCTTAAAGAAACTCTGCATTTTGGGGGAAGGGGGCGTTGTATTTGTTTTTGTTGTTGCTCTTGTTTGTTTGATTTTCTGTCCTGCTAGGTTACTAACAAACATTACAAAGTAAGATTTAAAATAGATTATAGCTCCTGGCCCTTGGTGGCTGCGCAGTGCTGGGAAAATAGTTAATTTCTCTGTGCTTGGGGTTTCTCTTTTATTTCCTCTGATTTATTGCTCTAATAACACATATCATCTCTGACCGACTGTGCATTTTACTTGATATACAGATAATAGATACACAAATATATGCCATATACGTAACAGACGTATGTATGTCTTTTTTTCTTGTTTTCCCTTCTTTAATGTATGCTCCATGAAGGCAAGAAATCTTACCAATGCTGTTTGCTTCTGAATCACAGAGTTTACTGCACCATAAGAGATGAATAGATAGTTGCTTAATAAATTAATTCATTAATAAGCAGATTAAAAAACAGTGATGACTATGTCATAGGATTATTGTGATGATAAATTTTTAAGATAACATATGTAAATATTTTGAAACTGCCTGACATATGATTATTAAGACAAATAAAGACAACCAGCTTCTCTAAAATTGGCATGATACCTATCACTGGTTCTAGTATAAATATTTATTAAAAGTCATCTGTCATGTCATCTACCCTTTAGAGATAATAAATGTCTGTTGTTTTAAGCCTCTGAGTTTTGAGGTAATTTTTTATGTGGCAATAGATAGCTAATATACTCCCTACACCTCCAAGTGGCCTCACTTTTTTCTCTATATTCTGAGCTCTCTTTCATCATCTCCAGTTTTCATAGACCCAAATATCTATTTTCAATCAGCAAACATTCATATGCGGCGCCTACTGCACGCATGTTATCAGGTATTGACGGAACTGTCAGGACCTGCACTCGTCGAGGCAAATGAAATTCCACCTGCCGTGGAACACACCTCTACAGGGTTCTGAGGTACTCTGGCCTCTGAAACTTCCATGACTTGGAATTCCAATTCTTAACATCAAAATTTCAGTGCCTTGACGGCACTTTGCTTGTTTCAACAATCAGGAGTGGTAAAGAAAACTTCTAATACTCATTTATCCCTTCAAATAGGGTGGAAAGTTTTAAAAGTGCATAGAGGTGGGCAAGCAACATTTCTCCATGAATCTATTTGGTCTGATTATCTTCACAGTCATATAACTCTTGCTACAAATAAACGCCTATGGTAATACTCACATGTTCTTGAGTGCTTATCTTATGTCACAATTTTCACATGTATTATCTCCTTAAAACTTCTCAATGACCCATTTTGGAAGACTTTTTATAGCAAGGGGAATAAACAGCTAAGTAACGTAACCAGTGTTAGAGTAGATGAAACCAGAAATCGCACCTGAGCAATCACATAGCAACATCTATCTGCTCAGCTTTAGTCTATTTTGTCACACCTATCCACATTCCCTGGGCCATAAACCATTAGAGAGCGAATGAGGAGAAACCCAGGGGTGTGGAAACTTAGAGTTTAAGCTTAGTTCTTCCTCTATTATCTGACAGAATTTGACTACATCACTTAATTCACATCGTTTCCACTGTCTCATTTTTTCAAAAATTACTGATTTTTAAATTTTATGGGTACATATTAGTATTTATAGGGAGCATGTGATATTTGATACAGGCATATAATGTATCATTATGTATTATAAAAATCAGGGGTAATTGGAGTATCTATCACCTCAGACATTTATCATTTCTTTGTGTTAGGAAAATTACAAATTATAAAATAAAAATATATCTACCTTTTTTTCTATCCAGAATTATTCATGAGTCTCTACATGAAATAATGCATGGAATAAACTTTGCAAACTATAAGTCACAACACAAGAGTGAAGTGTTTATTCCTGTAAACAGAAATCTCCTTTGTTTAATTTTTCTATGTGCTAGACACTATTGTAAGACTAGAGACACAGTGTGTGGGCATTGCCTGCCCTAGTTGAGGTTGTACTCTGTTGGAAAGTAGGCAGAGAAATTAAAAAAAAAAAATAGCATAATGATAGCATAATGTTAGAAAATGGTTCACAGCAGAACAAAAATAGCACAACAACAATTACAACAACTAAAGTAGGCGAGGGAGAGAGAAATGTGGTGGAGAGTTGGTCCCATCTTAAGAAGAGGGATAAGGCGATGTCTGAATGAGAACCTGATATTTGATCATAGAGCTGAAGACGGTGATGAAGCAAGTGTTTCAGACACACAAGAGAATTATCTCTCAGGTTTAAAAAGTAAATAAAACAAATGATTAAAATCAAATGTCCCAAACTGAGAGTTTGTATAATAGCAGGGAAACCAGTGTGGTTGAATTGGGGGAGAGTATCAGAAGTAATCTCAGAGTTGGGGGAAAAGACAAAGTAAGTGAAAGTGGCTGTAAGAACTGTCATATTGCAGTGAGTGAGTTGGGCATCCATTGAATGAGTGAAGTCATCTTTGAAAGGAATTCTCTGGAATTGGCATCAAAGGATGATAACATCCCAGTGGTGGTATTTGTAGAGAGGGGAGCAATGCACAGATTCTGGGCATACCTGAAAGATAATGTCAACAGGATTTGTTGACCAATGAGATTTGGAATATACGTAAGAAAGTATGTAAAGATACAAGGGCAGCACAGGCATTTGGCATCACTGAAAGGAAGGCATTTATATTTACAAGAATTTATTTATAAGAAAAGTGGGAGCAAGTCTGATGGGGGCAAGAATAAGTTATTGATTACCGTGCACATCTGTTAGACACAGGAGGAGGTTCTCAGTAGAGGCAGATCCAGGGATCTGGAGCTCCAGGAAAACATCTTGGCCAAAGCTGTAAACTTAGAAGTCATTAGTGTAAAATGGTGTTCAAAACCACATAATGGACGAGAACACCAGGGGAGTGATTGCATATAGAGAAAAAGAGATGCTTATAGAGATACTGTTTAGAAATAAGAAAGTACAGGGCTCCGGAAAAAGATATTGCAAGTGAAGTAGGAAGAATATAAAAGGTACGTATCTCAAATCAAGTGAACCAAATTGTAGTTTTGATAATGAGGAAGTATAGTTGACCTTTAAATAATGTCAAGGGTAAGAGCACCTCCCACACAGGTGAAAATTCCCATGTAACTCTTGATTCTCCTAAAACTTAACTAGGAATAGACTGTTAACTGGAAGTCTAACCAACAACATATACGTAACACATATATTGCATGTTACATAATTTATATGCTATATTCTTACAATAAAATAAGCTAGAGAAAAGACAATGTTATTAAGAAAATTATAAGGAAGAGAAAATATATTTACTATTTATTACATGAAAACGAATTATCATTAAGGTTTTCATGTTGAGTCAGCTGAGGAAGAGGAAAAAGAGGGTTGACCTTGCTGTCTGAGGGATAACAGGGACAGAGAAGTGGAGGAGGTAGAAGGGGAGACGGGTAGACTCAGTACAGTTTTAGTGGATAAAAAAATCATGTATTAACGAACTCTCAGAGTTCAAGCCTGTGTTGTTTGTAGGTCAACTGTGATGACTAAGTAAATATTTCGTTGAGTCAATTAAGATGAGGATTACAAACAGAATATCAGATCCAGCAACAGTAGTTTCAGGAGACCTTGAAAAGATAGGTGGTGTTATCATTGTTGCTGAAATTGATGAGTAGAGAGAATGCTGAACTTGGAGTCAGGGCACATGGCTTCAAGTAAAATAAATTGATAAATAAAGGAAGGAGACAGAAACACAACACGGAGGCTGTCCTCACAGGGCAAGGATGATGATCAGTGATGAACGTACTCTGTGCAACCGGAAGGGATATGGCTACTCAGTTGACTGATGGTTGGCATGTCAACTCCAAAACACCCCTAACCCTGGCAGTCATGGGGTGATATGCTGTTAAGCATTTATAACTGTTTTTATGCTCTCGAATACTGCCCAGTACACACTGGTCCCACTCTCCACTACACACACACACACACACACAAACACACACACACCCCGAGTATACATAGACTCTCTCAATAATACTAGAAACCGGGTGTGTATCCTGAAGCTCTGGCAGGTTTAGGAGTTAAACCAGCCTGTTGCAGTGCCGCTGACATTACCAGACGGCATTAATTTAATTCCACTCAGTTATGCTTTTAAATTTGATTTGAGAAATGTGTCATAAAATGCTATTGAGAAGTGTAGTGCTGCATCCCTAAGCAGGCTGAGAGCCTTGTATGTTCTGGGAATCCCTGAGAGAAATGGATTGAGGTCCTGTTGTGCCTGTAGACTTGAGGGAGTTTACTCTTTGCTGGGAAATGGCGACAGAGGTTCGCTGACTGTTGAGAGGGGATCAAAAGCAAAGCACACTTGTCTAAGAAGTAAAGAAGGAATTAAAAAGAATAAGGGAAGGCATATGAAAAATTCTAATTTTCACAAAAAACAGGGTTAGTTTAAAAGACTTTGCAGTTCATTTGTGTGTGTGTGTTTGTTGGTTTTTTGAGACAAGAGTCTCACTCTGTAGCCCCCAAAAGAGTGCTATGGCATCACAGCTCATAGCAACCTCAAACTCTTGGGCTCAAGTGATCCCCTTGCCTCAGCCTCCTGAGTACCTGGGACTACTGACACCTGTTGCAACACCTGGTTATATTTAGAGAGGAGGTCTCACTCTGTCTGCCTTAGGCTGGTTTCAAACCTGCGAGCTCCAGCTCAGGCAATCCACCCACCTTGGCCTCCCAGAGTGCTGGGATTATAGGCATGAGCCACTGTGTTCAGTCTTTTTTCTTTTCTTTTCTTTCTTTCTTTTTTTTTTTTTTCAAATGCTTTACCTCACTTGTTATATTGCATAATACATTTTACCTTCTGACTACTCTTTTCTGGCCTCAGTTTCTCTAGGCTTAAACTGAAAATGATCAACTAAATCAATTGTCTACAAAGACACACAAAGTTTCCTCAAAGTGCATCTCAGTGATGCATTGGGATGTGAAAAAAGAAATTCTGGGATGTTAATTTTCATTTATTTGTGAGTGCTTCTTTTAAAATGTATTTTCCTCATGTATGCTTTCGTAATGCAAAGAATATAAACAATATGTAAATAAATATTGAACATGTATTCTCCCTCTCTATCCATCACTTATCAGGTGATTGATGAACTGATGGACTTATATATTCTAATAGAGATATGCAATTAAAATAATCTAGAGAAGACTTGCCTGATGATTTTAGGGACTTCTCAGCTCTTTTTTTTTATGATTTTATTACCTAAAACTGGTAACTGGTTATTAAAATTACTATGATTGTCTTCAAAAAAAAAAAAAGGCCAGACTAAATGGCAGTCTATTAAATTGACTTCTCAGCTTTTGTTTTTTAATGATGAAAATAATAATAACCCTTTATACCAGGACTTAAACTTAGTAGAGGATGGAAGAGTTGTCTAAAGTTATTTATAAATATATATACATATATATATATATATATATATATATATGTGTGTGTGTGTGTGTGTGTGTGTGTGTGTCTACTAAAACTGAGTAGAGGATGGATGAGTTGTCTAATGTTATTTATAAATATATATATATATATAT
>CAUYPK010150428.1:0-38667 GCA_963574355.1 Loris lydekkerianus | reverse complement strand
TTTCAAAAAGCCTTCTGCAAAAGTAGAAAGACCTTTCATCATTTTTTAACTTCATAATATATTTATTAGAATAAGAGGTTAGATTTGTTAAACATCTGGATTAAAATGGTTAAAAGGATTTTCATACAATTTTTAGGCACTATACACGTTTACAATAGCATTGGTGTTTGGATATGGGTAAAGATAAATCTGATACATTTTAATGCCTTGATTGATTGGTGACATTCAAAACAACTCCACCAATTTAGAAACACTAACCAAAACTTAAAGAGACATATACCACTAATATCCCACGAAGTGTATTTAAAAATAAATATAGAAATATAACCAGAAGTCTACAAATCATCACAGTAGACACACTGGTAAAGCCCCAGCTATCATGGCAGTGAAGGGCTCTGGTTAGATTTTGATGGAAACTGCTGAATTCTATATCAAAAGCAAAAATAATAATAAAAAACATGATGTACACTTTCTGATGCTCATTTTCATAGCAGCAAAGCATGCTTCACATGCACTGCCTGTGAAGGACCTCACAAGGCTCCCTCCTACTCACACAGAGAAAGTAAGCCTGGCAAGAGTGAAGTGCCACCAAGTGTCCAAGAATCCCAAAAATACAGGTGGCCAGCCAGTCACAGAATGGGAACAGCAGTGCAATTGTAAGAATGACTACCCACAGTCACCAAAATTTCACTAATTCAGCCTGGCACATGTTTTGATCATCATTAAACACAAAAATAGCCCCAAGCACAAAGCCAATCTACTTAGGGGGATAACAATAGTAATAAGAATAAAGAGTAATATTAAAAATGACACAAGTTGAATTTTGGCACATGCTGTGTTTTCATCCTTTGTCATAGGTGAAATGCACGTCTTAACAGAGACAGGCATGGGAAAGAGGCCTAAAAGCAACGTGGCACACCACTGGGCAGGGGACTCCCTCTTTGCTGCTTCCCAATCACTTAGACAGCTGCTGCATGGGTTGGTGTGCTGGGCTGGTTAAGGCCGATGGTGGAACAGAGCCAACCTGCAAAATCTACTTCCTCAGCATCAGATCTCTTGATAAAAGCATGAACCTGCATGCAAGGAAACAGGGAGAGGAAGTGGTGTTAAAAATTCAGCAAGAAGGAAAATACAAGAGCCTTGGATCAAGAGTTTGTGCTGCCCCTGGAAGGAACTCCTGGCACCTGCCCTTCAGCATCAGTGGGGCCAGAAAAGCAGCAACAGCTACAAGCCCAAAGAACCGCTGTACCAGCTGTAAGGGCTTGAGTAAATAACTCAGTTTTCTGAACCTGCTCTTATAGTATCTATTAAATGGAGTAATGGGGACAGAAACCCCATGAATTGTCTTCAGTGCCTCACAGGCTTGTCAGGAGGGACAAAGCAAACAGTGGACTTAAGTGCATGTTATACTGTACAGGGTAGGGCACATAAATCCAGATACTTAACAGTAACTTTCCCCCTCCTCTCACCACTCAACCAGAGGCGGCAGGTGGAGACTGACTTAGGAGGGAGCTGAGTGAGGTGAGTCAGTCCATATTAGTAAAAGGCCCCTACCCATTTAGCCTGGCCGTTTCTTTCCTTTGACTCCCTCAGACTCTTCCTCCTAAGTATACACACTCAGGTTGCAGGGTCATCCCAGCTTTTCCTTTAAACTGATGGGAGGATAGAGGAATCCAACATGTGGTATTCTGTAGCCCCAGGCTCAGCTGGACCACTGGGTAGGGTAGGGAATGGGCTTAGGAAGTACTGGACAAATGGCTGACAGGAGAACAAATTAATAAGGCACTGTAAGGATCTGGAATAAATGTACTTACCATGAGTTGCTTCAAATCTGCTCTCTCCGCTGGGTTTTTTATTAAGCTTCAAGGAAGAAACATAATGTGAGAGCTATTGCCTAGCACCAGTTCTAACTCAAATTACTTCTGTTTACATGTCTGTCCTCCCTACTACAGGCTCTGAGAAAAGGTGGCTCATCTTTCTGTTCTGAGCATGATGTTAATGCCCACAGTAAGTTAATACATTTCTTGCTGAATTAAACTAAGATCAAAAAGTAATACACCAGTTCGTACAGAGCACATGCTGAAAGCAGCAGTTGTTTTATCCACTGCTGTAATTAGACACATACGTCGTGGCACTCTGCAAGAAGAGCTTATAGAAGGGGAAAGCTGTGCCCAGAAGAGGCAAAGCTGGTACTTCCAGAGATGGGGTGGGGAACCTGACAAAGACTTACCATTTATTCACAAAATCTTGAAATTCCAGACTGAATACTCCACTGGGCAGTTTTGGAGGAGGCTGCAAACGTAAGTCAAGACATGAGAATTGCCTAGTTCTGCACTCCATCTCCTATCACGATCCCACCCTGTACCGCTGGACAGTGCTGCCCTATCCAATCACAGCAAGGCAGTGGTGGAGGCCAACAGCTGCCTGCTGGCTCACTGTATTGGCCTCACATAGCACAGAGTTGGGACCAAGTCAAGTGTAGAGTTCTACCCCTCTTGTCTCTTCTCTGAGCCCTATGCAACCTTCTATGAAATGAAGAAGGGTCCCAGTGATCTCTGGGACCCTTTCTCAAGCTCTGATTCTCTATAATGTCTGGGAGTGAGGCATGGAAATGTAACCAGCAATACTTGGAGCAGCAGCTAGGGGGACTGCAAACCACCAGGCACAACCTAAGCCTCACAGCACCTGCTGAAGCCAGAAAAAAAAATATATATATATATTCTGAGTTCTGGAAAGGCATAAAACGGTTAATAAAACATTGGCTGGCAGAGGAGGGCTTGGTTTAGAAAAATGTTAACTGTATAACTCTAGGAATAAGTCTGTTTTCAGGCATCAGAACACTGGCAACAGCTCTCTCCCATGATAATCATGCAGCACCAAGGCCTTAGAGCACTAGGCTCGTGGTACTTCACACACCCCGTGAGGTTGCTTATGTAACCTGTACTGAGAGCTATATGTAGAAACTGACCTCCAGACACAGCGTACAAGATGCCACTTCTCTGATACAAAGCCCAAAATCAACAGGAGATTTAACACTGATATCACCTACCAAAAAGCCCAGCCTGGACTTCTTCCCTGAAGGCCTTGTCAGCCTAATCTGAAGTCAAACACTAGATCCGAGCTCCTAGGAACTGGGCCAGAGTGAACCCCACCCTATAGACTCTCCCTGCTGCTGGGGGGATGAAGAGAAGTTTAGGGAGATAGAGGAGGCCAGCAGCTTTGCCTCCACAGGCAGTATCCATCCCTCCTAAGCAGGAGAGAGCCAGACAAGGAGGGTGAGAGGTATGAAGAACCAGGGCCTACATTTCATTTGGAGCCTCAATTTCCTCACCTGTATGAAGAGGGTAACAAAATCAATTTGGCCCACCCAGCATTGCTTGAGAGAACTGAGTAGGAAAATGATTATGAAAATTTGGAAGAAAGCTGTGTACACGAGGAGACTTGCAACTGCATATTTAACCCCAGACGTCCCTTCCCTTAATATGACTCCTACCCAGAACCATGACCATAGTTCCCAGTAGATGATGGATGGCTTTTTCCTGACTTCTGCAAATACAACATGCTCTGCCTTCCTTAAAGCGGCAAGGATCAGATCCTTTCCTGCTTTTCTACATTCTGTGGTGCTTTGTATAAAGCTATACAGTCAGTAAAGAAAGGTAAATTAAATTCCCTAGTAGACTGTGGACCAAAGACAGTGATTTGTCAATTTCTGGGGTAAAACAGGATCTTTCCCGTTGAGTTTGTAATGGGCAAGAGGATCTTTTTGAGCCTTTTGAGATCTAGTCTTAGAGAATAGTAACATACGAGAAGTTACTCCACTGATGTCTTAAGGAAGAAAGGAACGGGCCAATACTCTTTATCTTAAACCTCAGCCAACTGGGGACCTCCCAGATACACCAGAACTTGTCCCTTCTCTTCAAATGCTAAGGCTGCTCCTATGGTCAGGAGTGCTGGTCCGGTCATCTTCTAAAGCCCTGTCCTGACCTCCAGCCCTGACCTACCCTCTAAGCAACTTGGTACTTGTTCGCAGCTTCCCACTCCCAAGCCCAAATTTGATGAATGATTGTCAGTCTCTTCCTTCCCTATTCCTTTTTTCACCAAACTATACTGATATTTGTATTTCACAAATAATGTGTTGTTCACATGAAAGTCAACAAACAAGCAGAAAGAAAAATTTTAATCACCTATAATTTCATAACTCAGGAATAACCACTATCATTTTATTACTTTCCAGACTTTATAGGCACATATATGCATAGATTTTTTAAAAAAGAATAAGTGGCTCATGCCTATAATCCTAGCACTCTGGGAGGCCAAGGTCAGAGAATGACTTGAGCCCAAGAGTTTGAGGTTGCTGTGAGCTATGACACCATGACACTCTACCCAAGGCAAAAGCATGAGACTGTCATGCATCAAAACACACACAAAATGACCACAGTATACATACTATTTTATAATTTGTTTTCAAACAATTTATAGTGAATATATTCCATATCTAATTTCTTAACTTTTTAATGTTCATAGCTTTTGAATGGCACTTATAAGTAAAAACCCTATACTGCAATTACATATGCATCTGCCTTGCCTCCCCAACACAATCTAACAGTCTTTGAGACTAGGTAGGGACTTTTGTTTTTCATTACTGGGTCTTTCCCCCATTCCTACCCCCATCCCACAGTGCTTACTGAGCACACTGTAAGTGCAAAAGAAAGTTTGGTGGATAAAGGCACAAGAATGTAAATGGGCAAGCTGAGGGCTCCTGGATCTTGGAGAGAAGGAGTGACTCTGAGCTGCCTAAAGATGTCCTCTGGGGAAGGGACTCTGCACTTTCTACACCAGTCAATTCCAAAAGCATGATGCAAACACCAGAACCTGAGAATGCTGGAGTCCATAGCACAGGAACTAACAGGCTCCCAGTCAAACCCACCTTGGGCATTTCCTCAAAAGAACAAATAAATCCCAAGGTCAAGGAAATTAGGCAGTACTTACCTCATTGACTATGTAATCCAACAACTCAAAAATTGCCATGGGAGGTCGGCTATCCATTCCATATGCTACAAATTTTATAAAAAGAAAACACTTCTCAGAAACAGATTACGTGCCAATATGAGGCAAGAGGTTGGACATGGTCACAGAAGAAAAACAGAATAGTCACAGGTAAAGGCTGAACATAGAAGTGATCAGCAAAGGCCACAGAGTTAGCTAGCCAGGGAGAGCCTGGACTCTGCCACATTCTAGGTTTCTGACGTTGGCCAAATCAACTGACCACTGAGCCCAAGGTTTTGAGTTTTGTAAGGCAGAGACAGATAATTATGTCTGTTCTTCCCCCTTTTCTTATATTAAGAGAGAAACAAATGAGATAATAACTTTTAGTTTTCATTCTTTCTGAACTTGAGTCTCCTTCTTTCCTATCCCAGAGTCATAGGCCAGCTTCCGGGGCCACAGCTACCAGCCCCTGCAGTGAGCTGACATCATCCTCATCTGTCCCTGATCCTACTGCTTTTCCCTCATCAGCACTGTTGTCCATGTGGACGTCAAGGGGGTAGACCAGATCTCCCTAACTAGACAGGCGCTTCCAGGCAGGGACTACATAGAAAAATGACGGCTGCCTCAGAATATTCACTGAGTACTGTACAGCATATACCATCTTTGGAGTCAGACTTGGCCACTTACAAGTATACATGGCCTTCACAGATTAAGTGCTCTGCCCCTCAGTTTCCTCATCTCTAAATTGGAGATGATAATAGTGTTCACAAATGGAATGCTGTTAGAATTAGATAATGTTAGGCAAATCCATGGAGACAAAGTAGATTAGTGGCTGTTGGGGATGTGGTTGGAGGAAGTTGGGAGGTAAGAATGGGGTTTCTTTAGGGTATATATACTTTAAAATGTGAAATTTGTTATGTGAACTTTACCTCAGTAAAAAAATCTAGGCAGCACCCACAGCTCAGTGGGTAGGGCACCGGCCACATACACCCAGGCTGGCCAGTTCGAACCCAGCCCAGGCCAGCTAAACAATGACAACTGCAACAAAAAAATAGCTTGGCATTGTAGTGGGCACCTGTAATCCCAGCTACTTGTGAGGCTGAGGCAAGAGAATCACTTAAGCTCAAGAGTTGAGGTTGGGCGGCACCTATGGCTCAGTGAGTAGGGTGCTGGCCCCATATACCGAGGGTGGCAGGTTCAAACCCAGCCCCAGCCAAACTGCAACATTAAAAAAAAAAAAAAAGAGTTTAGGTTGCTGTGAGCTAAGATGCCATACTACTCTACCAAGGGCAATATAGTGAGACTCTGTCTAAATAAATAAATAAATCTAATAAATGTCATGACTAAAAAACAAATTAGATAATGTATATAAAGTGCTAAATGCGGTACCTGGAGCAAAGTAGGTACTCCTAACAAATGGCAGGGTGTTGTTGGTAGTAACAATAACTTCCTATATGCATCTGGAGACCTCTGCCTCTTTTCCCCCACCCCACCCAACCCCAGCCTGGCATCCTGGAAAAGGGAATCAGCCCTCTAGAAAACCCCTGACAGTAAAAGACCCCCACAGTCCAAGAAGGGGACACACCAAGCCACTCACAGCTGAGGGGTCTCCCAGGGGTTCTTGGCCTGGGTGGGGTCTCAGCTGCATCTCCTTCCACCTGACACCCAAACATCAGCTCCAGCTCCTTGGCATCTGGAGGAGGGATGGGATACCTCCCAACGGCCATCTCCACCAGAGAGAGCCCCATGCTCCAGATGTCCGATTGCACAGAGTAATGAGTCCCCTGGAGTCTTTCTGGCTGCAGGAGAGACAGAGACACAGTTAGAACCACTTGAGCTAACCAGGACCCCTTCGTCTGCTAATGCACTCGTCTTCTGTCCCTTCTCAATAGCTCATATACTGTTTCAAGAGCTCCAGTCACTTTTTAGATTTGGCCTCCCAACTGTCCCTATAAACTGGGTTTACCAAATCCTCATTAGCTCCCACTGCTCTGACCCCTCCTCACTGTTCTATCACCCCTATCACCCGCCCAGAACAGACAGCCAATGAGGTAGGCCCAGGCTGCCACTTCAGCCCATGGTTCCAGCTTTGCCCAACCTGGCTACTGCCTTGCACATGCGGGGCAGCCAGTGAAAAGCCTAGCATGAGAGGTTCGCCTTGCCACCTAAGTCTGAAACGAGAAGCTTGGGAAACACGGGTCACCAATGAGTTGGTGCAGTGAGTACAAAGAGGGCCAGGAGACCTGGAGTGTAAGTCCCAACTTAGAGATCTCTAAGCTACGAGATCCTGAGTCTCAGCCCCCTCATCTATGAATGGGGCTGGCAATGGTATAAACACTAAGAACAACATAACAAAATACCCACTCTATTAACTATGGTTCCTGAAAAGGTCAGATCGAATGAAAATGTGCATTAGATGTTGCAAAATGCTACACCAATGTGAGTTGATGTTGATGGGAGGAGTCAAAGAGAAGTAAGTACACAGTGCTATACCAAAGCATTATTTTTACCAAGCATTATTTGAACAGCATACATATTTCAAGAACCCTGCAAAAAATCTTTATTCCAACCATAGTATATTTATTTACACATTAAATCAACTTCTCCTATAGGATTTTTCACTACTCCACACTATTTTGGAACTGACCATACAACCACAAAAACTCAAAGTCCCAGATTTGGCCGGGGGGTAGGGGGGGTCCCAGGGCTTGTTAATTGATTTTTTTTTTTTTTTTTTTTTAAACAGAGTGTCACTATGTCACCCTTGGTAGAGTGCCGTGGCCTGACAGCTCACAGCAACCTCAAACTCTTGGGCTTAAGCGATTCTCTTGCCTCAGTCTCCCAAGTAGTGTGGTGCCCGCCACATTGCCTGGCTATGTTAATTGATTTTGAACTTGAGAGTCAGCAGTCAAGTTGCCCAGGGCACCAATTGTTCAGTTATTAGACATTTAGGGAAGCAGCAGCGAGGGAAAGAAGAGTAAAATAGCGTTCCACCATGGGTCACCGGGGGGCGGGATAGGCGTCAATGCCAGGTAACAGGGACTGGAGTCACAGTAGGGGTCGGAGCCAGAATGAAGAAACAATGATATGGACATCAACTTTCACACAGGGACCTGGGAACAGCTGCCAAATCTTTGCTAAGAGATAAGTGAGGACAAGTGGTGCAAAGCGCATATGGCTGGCAAGGAGGTTCTGGCTTTCAACCTTGACTCAGCAAGACGAAGCAGGCAGGTCACTTCCCCTCCCTGAATCTAAATTTCCTCAACTCTAAAATGGAAGCAAGAATCTTTATTTCACAGGACAACTGCATTAATCAAATGAGATCTTTCAAGGATGTGAAAATGGTTTTATCAACAATACATAAAATACTCCATATGTGTTAAGATCTCCTGAGCCTCTGCCCCTGGCCCCACACCATCCAGGCCTGCCTTACCACCACCTGAGTAAAGACCACCCACTTACTCAAATGCTCTCTGCTCTACCCCACTTCAGCACTCACCTGGACTCATCTCCACCTTTCTGAGCTGTTCTCAGGAACATGCTATCCATGTACACACCCATTCAGTCAACCACACATTCACCCACTTGCCAAGCATTCCCTGAACACCTACCACAGGCTAGGCCCCATGCCAGACCCTAGGGACAAGAGAGACTCGGACAGTCTAGTTCCTGCTCCCAAGGAGCCTGTTATATGGAGGAGGGAGGAGAACACACTGATGCTGCCAGGGACTAGGGACAGGCACACATAGCACTCTAGTAGCAGTGAGTGCCAGCGGAGTTGGGAGCAAAAGGGAAGACCCCCAGGACAGGATCTTGGCTGAAGCACAGCAGAGACTCCAGCCGGGGGACTGGGTAAGCTGCCATGGAAGCAAGGTAGTATCTGGGAGACACAGTGAGACGGGAGAAAAGAGGCTAGAAAAATCTAAGCAGACTCTTGGAGCTGAATTTTACCAGATGCTAAAAGGATGGGGAGCCAGAAAAAGGCTCAAGTCGATGCTCAGGGCCCTGTCTTGGGAGAGCAGGAGATGTGAAGATGTTTACTGCTGATGGAAAAGGAGAAAGATGGTGGGAGAAGATGGGGTGGGTCATGTCTGAGCATGTGTGGCCTAAGGTTCTGAAGACAATCTGAGAAAGATCCCCAGAGGGTAGCTGGGACTCACAATCTCTTCAGAAAGAAAGGCTCCTCTGCAGCTGAGATCTGCAATCTCTACAAAAGGCCCAGACACCCCACCACCACTTCCACCTCCTCAGGACAGCTGTGCCTCATCCTGTCCTCGTTTCTCAGCCCCACCCATCACCCAGCACAAGACTCTGGCTCCAGAGGGAAGACACCCAGGGGCTCCTATCCCTTACCAGAAGAGAAGGTAAGAGACAGAACCTGCTATTCTTACCGACATGTAAGACCTTGTGCCCACGAAGGAGTTGGCCATGGAGTCGATGAGCTGCCCACTGACCCCAAAGTCACAGAGCTTGATCTCCCCACGGGAGTTGACTAGGATGTTGGAGGGCTTGACATCTGCAGGGAAGAGAAAATAGAAAAGTAGAGAATTGGCACTGGTAGCCCGAGGAGGGGAAGGGTCAGCACTCCAGATGGACAGCCCAGGCCCACCCCTATCAGAGGCAGCCCTTAGCCTAAAAGCACTGGACACCAAGGCCCCTCAATTCAGGGTTTAAGAAAGTGTTGCTAGGAAATGAAACAACCAGCTGCTGAAGAAGGACAGAAAGCCAGTAGATTTCCACCCTTTGAGACTTGCCAGGTGACCCAGGGAAAAGAGTTACCAAGAATAGTCAAGATTTCAAGGTCTATTTCTTTAACCAACCCTACTGGTAAGACACAGTATTTATGACTGGATCACAAAAGATACCAAAAAACCCCAAATAATAAAACCTATTTGCTTGCTGAGGCTATAAATCAAAGGCTAAAAGGGGGTGCGACAAGGGCAGGAATTCCTACTTGTGACCTATGTAGCAAGCACTGAGCATGTGGTTTGATGAATATGTGTAGCCAGGGTAAGAGCCAGCCTGTGATTCTCTCCTACTGAAGTCACTCACCTAACAACCAAACAGCAACATCTACCTAGTAATCAAGGGGAGCCCCTTGCTACCATGGGTCTTCAGGCAGCCTGACAGCTGCTCCTCAGTCATCCCCCCCCTTCCCTGCACTCCTATTACCACCCCACCTGGTTTGCAGAGAGACATAAACTTCCAAATGGTTTTTCTTTCACCATCTCCTCTGATTCATACAACTGCTTCATAAAGTACACAAGCCAGGGCCAATTACCCTCATTTACAGGCTGGGAAACTGAGGATGGGATTGGAGGAGGTCCCTGGGTCAGGGTTTTGTGGCCAGACAGTAATAAACAGTGAGAGACTCACTTTGAGGGTTGGACACATCCAGTGGCAAAATCCTAAGTCGTGACAGGAAACCTTTAAATAGCTATAATATAGACACTATATAGAATATCTAGACAATCAGAGAAACAAGCAAGCCAATCATAATTTTAACCTACCAGAGTCAAATGGAAAAAACAGCTCATTTTTCTCCCTTAATTCTTTCATATACATGCAAATGAATTCATTTGTTCTTTTTTATCTTTTGAGACAGTCTCACTTTGTCACCCTTGGTAGAGTGCCATAATGTCACAGCTTACAGCAACCTCAAACTCTTGGGCTTAAGCAATTCTCTTGTCTCAGCCTCCCAAGTAACTGGGACTACAGGTACCCACCACAACGCCCGGCTATGTTTTGTTGTTGTTGTTGCAGTTGTCATTGTTGTTTAGCTGGCCTGGGCTGGGTTCAAAGCCACCAGCCTTGATGTCTCATTCTATCACACTCACTAAAGTGCTGTGGCACCATAGTTCCCAACAACTTCAAACTCCAGGGCTCAAGCAATCTTCTTGCCGTTCATTTTTTTTTTTTTTTTAAGAGATAGTATCTCCAATCTCCATATGTTTAGAACTCCTAGGTTCAAGTGATCCTCTTGCCTGAGCTTCCTGAGTACCACACCTACCTATTTATCCCTAAACAGATTCTAAGAGGTCTTCTAAGGTTATTTTTGAGGGTAAAGTAAAAAATAAAAAATAAAATTACTTCCTCATATCCCAGTAAGCCCCCCCCCCACCCCACCTCCACCTGGCCCCTCATCAGTTCTAGCAGCAACAGAAGCAGGGGCTTTGGCTGTGTGCCTCACCACGCCAAGCCCTGAGCGAGAACAATACCTGGCATAGCAGGTACTCCCAAAATCCTGTTGCAGGAATCAGTAGCACTGAACTCACCACGTACACATGCATGTTTGCTGGTACACACACAGAGCCACTGCTATGGTCTAAGAGACCCGGCCCTCATCACATCACACCCCCACCTACGTCCCCATGCAGCTCTTCAGTAAGGAGCATGGGATACAAACCTTCCCAAACCCCTCTGCAATCCCCATCTCTTACATAAAGACTTTCAGAACAAAGGTGCCAGAAATAGCCTTGCAAGGCATCTGACCTCAATCCTTCAGGATGGAGAAAAGTCTGAGGCCCAAGGAGTCCTATAACTTGTTCAAGATCATTAGCCAAAGCAGAGCAGAACACAGGCCCTGGGACACCTAGAGCTGCCCTCATTCCCTGCTGCCATGCTCTTCCCAACAGTCTTATCAACTACCGTTCACTGAGCACCTACTACACGTGGGCACTGTGTGGCCACCAGGCAGACACCAGTCAACAAAGCAGTCCCCATTATCATGAAGCTTAAATGCCAGAGTGAGTAGACAGATGATAAACTGCTGAACACATGGTAATGCCAGGTGGTGTTGAGTGGCACCTAGAAAATCACAATACAAAACCATGTCAGGGCACAGCAGAGAGAGCATGGGGATGCTGCTGTGACAGGGTGGTGAGGGGCGGCCTGTGAGGAGAAGGTGCTGAGCACGGAGCTGGACAAAGAGGAAGCCAGGTGGCCTCCTGGAGAGCAATGCAGAGGTTCTAAATTCAGGAAGTGAGGCGCTGATTTTGTTCTTTCCCCATGCCTGGTGATGGCACGTGCCTGACAAACACTTTCTCTGTGAGTCCAGCAGCTGCTTATCACCATGCCTACAGCCCTCAGAGGACAAACGCCTGGCCCCTAGAGGTCAGGTGCTCAGGATGTGGAAAAGGACGCCAAGAATAGGAGGAGCCTGGAAAGGGCCAGACGTGAGATGGCGCCTGCTGGGCCTGGCAGGGCAGCATACAGAGGCGCTCTAACATGCCCTCTTCTCTTCCACACAGCCGCCCAGTGCCCCTGTCCTGTGCTGGACCGCAGCCCAAATGCTCCCCATGGCCTGTTTAGGCTTTACTACCAGGCTTTGTTTTAGAGCAGTACTTCTCAACCTGTGGGTCACAACCCCTTTTTAACAATGAAAATACATTGGGGCATTAGGAAGGTTGAGAACTGCTGCTTTAGAGCAAAAGAGCAGCACTGGAGAATGAGACAGGGGACCTGTGTTCAAATCCTGGCCCTTCCACCTGCTCTGCACACAGCCTTGAGCAAGTTATCACATCACTTCTCTGGGCCATGGTTTGCCCATCACAAGATATAGCCCAGGATCAATGTGAAGAGGTGTGGCATCTAAACAGCACACCCTGTTATAGGAATATGAAGAGAGATAATTTCGCAGGTTGCCTTCCAAGATGAGCAATTCATAGATCCAGACTCCCCCCTCTCAACTGGCAGAGGAGAGCCACCTCAGCCCAGCCAGGGGCTCCTTCCTCTATTGGCTCAGACACTTCTCTCCCTGCTGCAGCTGCTGCTCAGGCCTGGCTGCACTGCCTCTCGCTGTCCCAGTATCTGGATTCTATTCACATGGCAAGTACGACTCCTTTTTTCAAACTTATGTAACATTGCTTTCCTCCATCCCTGGCTGACAGTTCCGGCTTTCCCCACCCACCCCAGGGAACAACACTGCCTGGTAGGCTGCAGAGATGAAAGAGGTTGCAGAGGAAGAGAGGGGAAACCCTGAGGGGCTTTTCACTGCTAGGACTGTGTCAGTCCTAGGAGCCCGAAGCACCATTCACAGCAGCCCCTCCTGGTGACCCAGAGGGCCTCATAAGGAGAAGCCATTTGGAGACCTAAATCCATAAACTCCACGGCATGTTTCTGGAGCTACAAGCAGGGATATGCTCCCCATTTCCCCCCACCACCCCCAGCCATCAAAGTCCCACCCAAGCCCAGCTGTTCTCTGGAGACAGAAAAGGGGCATATGGTATCAGATGAGGCCAGAGAGAGTTCATTTCTCGATCATGGTTGGCACCCCACCCTTGCTTTTCTCACAGTAGCTAGCCCCTCCCCACACTGTCCTGTCCCCAGGATCTTCCCTCTCTACCCTGTCTGCACAGAAACCACCACTCCTTCAGCTAGACAGCCTCTGCACATAGTCTACTATGGCTCCCATGTGCCTTAGAGCAGTCCCAAGTCCCTCTGCCTGGCTTTCCAAGCCCTCCGCTGTTTCTTCCTCACCTCTCTAACATCGCCTCCCCCACCCCCAAGCAAAAACCTCCACGTGTAGTCACCTCCTCCTGGGTCAGGCTGCCCTGCCTCTCTAACTGTCCCTGTGTCTTGCCTTCTCTTGTGCTGGTCTGTGCAACTAAAATGTCCTCCTTTCCACCCATCCTCTCCCCTCTACTTCTAGGTCCGCAGTTCCTCTGAGTCCCCTTCCCAACTGAGGATAATGCCTCACTCCTGGAGTTCTGGGCTTCCTCCTACATTCTCCTATGACAGCCCTCAAATGTTCAAACACAGATGGAGTCTCTCTACTTCCTGACGCCCCCCCTCCAGGGCCTGAGTTCTCTTTCTGATCCTTCACTATCAAGAGGGTGATGCTGAGAAGAGCCCCAGCAGCTGATGGGCCAGGCTGCTGCCATCTGGAGGAACCACCAACTACCCCCTGCAGGATGCTAAGACTTTATACTCCAATCCCGCAACCCCTCTTTCCTCAAAAATGAACAAGTAGGTTTTGTGAAAAACTAACTAGAAGAAAGTATTTTCTTTTTTTCTTTTTCTTTTCTTTTTTTTTTTTTTTTTTGAGACAGCATCTCAAGCTGTTGCCCTGGGTAGAGTGCTGCGGCATCATAGCTCACAGCAACCTCAAACTCTTGGGCTCAAGCCATCCTCTTGCCTCAGTTTTTCTATTTTAGGTAGAGACAAGGTCTTGCTCTTGCTCAAGCTGGTCTCGAACCTTTGAGCTCAAGCAATCCATCTGCCTGGGCCTCCCAGAGTGCTAAGATTACAGGCGTGAGTCATTGCGCCTGGCCAGAAGAAAGTATTTTCTTCTCTGATATTTTCTGTCCCATAAATAACCACTACTCAAAGCCTCGATTTTTCCCTCAAGAGCACACATCCTGCAGTTTAACTACTAACTATGTTTATCCTTCTAAAACAAGATGTTTGGATAAAATAATTCAGGGGGTCCTTTCTGTATTCTATACACACAGAGTGCCTGGAAACAGTCCCTGTACTCAACACTATCAAGACCAAGGGAGACAAAATCCAAATATCAGAAACATATCACATGCACGTGATGGTTAAGAGCAAAGATGAAGCCCTGGTCAGTATGTGTGAACGCACATACTCTAAATTCTTCCTGCCTAAGGGATTGGCATACCCCCATCTGATGCCTGGCTGACTAGCCGACAAGGCCACGCAAACAGATGAACCAAAGTGAAAATCAGCCTCTGTGTGTGCCCACTATGCCCCAATACCTTCTTTTTTTTTTTTTTTTTTTTTAGTTTAGGCTAATATTAAAAGGATCCATATGACGTGAGGCGAGGGGGCACAGAGGTTGGGCACAGAAGAAACAAGGTGGAAGGAAGACAGACCCACAGAGAAGCAAGCAGAGCGATACCTGGAAGCCAGACTTCGGCTCAACTGTGGCAAAGTCTGAATCCAAAAGTGGATAAGCAAGAATTAAAAAGTAAAAAAAAAAAAGAAGAAGAAGAAGAGTTAAATGACATCTTTTAAATGGTGACTTTCGGCTTTAAACAACCTCTCTCTAGAATGCTTGGCAGAGCCTTAATGACCCTTCTCTAAAAATAAAGAAACAGAAGAGAAAGGGAGCTGACCCGGATAAGTCAAATCACAGTCTCCACAGAGCCACCTCCTGTTATCCCTAGCTTCAGGAAGCTAATTAGGCAGCAAAGATATTTAAAATTCAGAGGAAATCCCAAACCTTCATTTAGCCATTACCTATAACCTTTTTCCCACCCAAACTGCTTTCCCCAAGAGCACTAAAGTGAAGGCTGGGTGGGGGGAGCCTGGGAGACCTAAGAAGAATCCATGACAGCTCTGATTTATGGATCACATGCTATGTTAGGCCATTATCTTCTTCAATTCTCATAGTAACAGTGTACCTATAAATACCCCCCAATATCGATGAAATAAAAAAGAGGCCCAGAATGGAGGCATCACCCACAGGTTGTACAGTGAACTCAAGGTGAGAGCTAGAGCGAGAACTCAATCTCCTAGGGAGTGCTGTCTCCACAGTCGTAACTAGGGCCCAGACAGCAAACCATAAGGAGTTGTACTCCAGAGTTTCAGAAAAGCCATTATTAAACTGTGGCTGGGGAAGGAGTCACTCACATTGCAGAAGCAACGAGAACAGGATCTAACTCAAGGTGGTCTGAAATCGTTGAAATCCAGTTGTAAGAGAATTCTCTGCCCCTGTTTAGCAAGCCAAGGAGCAGGATGCTTCTAAGCTCCAGCTCATTATCTTCCCCAATGAGGAGTCTGGAACCTCTTTGTGATTAACAAATGGACTCAGTTAGCCTCCAGAGCAGGCCTGCCAGGTCCTAACAAGCAACTATTTTTATCTCCCTCCACTTTCAAGATTTTTACAACTGGGCCCAGCAACTGCACTTTAAGTTTCTTTTTATCCCTTCCTTTCCAAGCTTCATTAGTTTTGAAATGCTTTAGGTTCTCTACCCTCATGCATCCCTCTACCCATTCATTGTTCATCCCTAACCCAAAAGACATCTCTACCCTGACAACTGAACAGGAGACATTGTTGCGGGAGTTTAAGATCTGGTTTCTATCAGCACACCTCATTCCAAAATAATGACCTAAAATTTTAAAACAGGATGTAACAAAAGACAGAACATAATGTTGGGGTGGAGGCAGACAGACAGCCTATGGATCCTAGATTACCTGATCTTTTATTTCTAATGACCCCACCATAATTTCTGGAAACTGAAACACAAGGATGAAGTCTCTTGCCAAAGATCACAAAGTAACCTTTCCATTAAAAGAAGCCTGCATTAAAGCAGCTTATTTCTCCCAGACCATAGGCATTAGCTCACAAGAAGAGCAGATAGGAAATCTATCACAAAGCCCATCAACCACCTACAGGCAGTAAAACAATACTGGCTAATTTGGATACTTATCATATGCTATTCAAAAGAAATTAGCTAAAAAACCTGTTTTGACTTGCTGAAGGCTAATTTTGCTCAGCAGGAGGGGGCGGGGAGAAAGACACTGGCAAAAGCAGACAGGCCAGACTTCTGTTCGGTTTTAAATGGTACGTAGGGGAGAATATTTAGTAAGGTCACTGTATTTATGGTGACCTAGGCTCGTCCAAAGTCATCCTCATTTGTGCCTGGGTCAAGGCTCAGCATAATTCACCAGAAAAGTCTGGAAAAGAGGTCAGCAAGGCACTCACTGGTCATTCTGAGATTGAGATAGCCCATCAAGGAAAGCTTAGATTAGAATGTGTTTAACAATTTAAAGACAGATGTCAGGCAAATACAAGGGGCATTCCTCATTTACTTTGCTATAAAAAAAAAAAAAAAAAAAAACTATCTGGGTGGCACCCGTAGTTCAGTGGGTAGGTCATTGGCCACATACACCAAGGCTGGAGGGTTCAAACCTGGCTGGGCCAGCTAAAACAACAATGACGACTCCAACAACAAAAATAGCTGGGCATTGTGGTGGGCATCTGTAGTCCCAGCTACTTGGGAGGCTGAGGCAAGAGAATTGCTTAAACCCAAGAGTTTGAGGTTGCTGTGAGCTGTGACACCAAAGCACTACCCAGTGCGACAGCTTCAGACTTTGTCTCCAAAACAAAAAACAAAAGAACTATCTGAACACACACTTCTATGGGGCAAACACTTCTACCTCGCTCCAACAACAGCTTCCGGTGGAGACTGACAATCAGAGAACCCTGTCTACTGGACACAGAGTAGCGGCCCCCTGACCTAGGCTGAACCACTCACAGCTCCCCATCCACTAGCTGTGGTGACCCCGGCAAGTCTGGGCACAAAACTTGTATTAGTCCAAGCGGAGCCCTTCCTCAGAATTTTCTTTTTCTTTCTTTTTTTTTTAAAAAAGACAGAGTCTCACTTTGTCACCATGGTGTCATAGCTCACAGCAACCTCAAAACTCTGGGGCTGCACTCCAGAAGGCCAAGGCAGGTGGACTGCTTGAGCTCAAAAGTTCGAAACTGGCCTGAGCAAGAGCGAGACCTCGACTCTTTAAAAAAAAAAAAAAAAATTGCCTGGTGCCCAGCTACTTGGGAGGCTGATTCCTTGAGCACAAGAGTTTGAGATTGCCGTGAGCTATGACACTACTGCACTTAGGGTGACAGAGGGAGACTCTGTCTCAAAAAAAAAAAGAAGAAAAAAAAAAAAAAAGAATGAAGATGGTGAGTCAGACATAATGAACTCTGCCAGGATTACCCAGGAAGCCAACAGCCAGGCTGAAAGGGACCTTCTATAAGGAGAGGAGGATATAATGATTTATAGCACATGGTGGGAAAAGGCTCCCCAGGGACCCAGTGCCTACTACCACCACTGCATGACCGCCCTTTACTTCACAAAGCAGTAAGGACTTACCTCCAATTTTGAGATGTTATTTCCAAATGTAAAAGAAAATTCTACCACATTTGTTTCTGATTAATTTTTCATCAAGCCTTACACTCCTTCCCACCCTCAGCTGAGATGCAGCACTAGACTTTATTATTGCTGCTCCACAGTGTGGGGCATCCTGAGCTGGGGCCATCTTGCTCTGGTCATCATGTGACCAGACTGCCAAATTAGATCAGGTCTCCTGGGGTCAGGATCCTTAGGAAGTTACCTATAACTAAGGACAGTGGCAGTCTCAGCCTCAGGTTTCTATTAAAAATGAGGCTTTGTGCCTAGGTAGAGTGCCTGGAGCCTGTAATCCCAGCCACTCAGGAGGTGGAGTTGTGAGGATCCTTGAAGCCAGGAGTTTAAGACTAGCCTAAGCAATTTAACCAAACCCTGTCTCTTAAAAACAAACAAACAAAGAAAAAAAAAAAAACGAACAAACAACAACAACAACAACAAAAAGAAGAAAGAAAAAAAAAGAAATTAGGCTTTGTGCCTTGAAAAGGAGCAGGACACAGCTCTCCAGGGATCACCAGGGGGCATAGCCTTGGGCCTCAGACTCCTTCCCACCACAGAAAGGTCCATGGGCAAGTCTTCCTGCTCCTCCCCTCCCCACCTTCCATACCAGTACCTGTCCTGTGCTGTCCAGAGACTGTCCAGAATAAACCCCGACCACTTCTGTCCCATCTATCCCCTCCTATCCCTTCACTCTGCTACTATCCTGAGACCTATGTTATCTCTCAGTGGACCTGGCAATAGGCTTCTAATTGATCTCTTCCTCCTCTCCACCTCCCCTTAGCCACAGCAGCCCAAGTCCTCTTCCTTAAAGGACAGCTCACTTCACTTCCCTGTGCAGGAACATTCCATTGCTCCCCATTGTCTATAATAAAATCCAATTCCTGAGCATGGCACTGAAGACCCTCCTCATCACTTGAACTATTACTACTTTCATTTCCAGCCCTCACCATCAGGAACCCTTTGTTCTAGGCAACTTGTCTTACTTGCTGTTTTCGGTTAAGGAACATCTGTGTTTAGCAGTCTCTGTGCCATTGTTCATGTGTCTCGCTCTACCTGGAATTCCCTGCCCTGACGCTGCCAACTTCTACCTGTGCTTCAAAGCCCAGCTCAAACACCACCTCCCTAAAGGGCTTCCCTAAAGGGATCTGAGAAAGCCTTCTCCCTCCTTCAACATCCCCTCTACCTCTCTGGAGGAGCTGAGAGAGACTCATCTAGGATCCGTCACTGAGGGTCTAGCAGAGGAAATAACTGTAGAGAGAACAAGACTCACATTTCTAATCAGGAGGCTAGCATATTGAATTCTAGCTGCTAATTAGCCACTTTGCTTCTCTCCATCCTTAAGGGAGGACAGTCTAGACAGGGTCAAAAAAAATCCCTTCTCCCTACAAATTCACTGTCCCCTTGAAGTTGATGCCCACACAGACGTGGAATGAGAGTAGTGGGCAAAGAAGAGAGAGGCAGCCAGGCCCACCTCCCAGGTACCATAGGCAACCACCTACAGTTCAGGGAGCAGACGAGGCTTCTCTGGCAATCAGAGGGATTGCGCTCAGGAAAAGACCCTGTGTGCCATCTCAGGGAAGCCTGGAAAGATGCCAGAAAAGCCTGGCAGGCAGGCAGGACAGTACCTTGGAAGGAGTGCAGAAGCAGCCACTTGAAAACTCATCACGTGAATCTGCTACAAATGGTTTATAAAACAAAACACAAACAAACTTGAGCCACTTAGAGTTTGCCTGTGAGTGCCAACAAGTTGGAATGAAGTGAGGCAGAGAATTTAGAGCTGACTGCCACTGGGCACTGAGATGCCTTGAGACTCCCAGCTCCCACCAGGACTGGGATCCAAAATCGCTCTCACTAAGGCTGCACAGAAGCCTTACATCTCATTCTGCCAATCTGGGAGCCCCTGGTTTTACAGAACTCCCTACTCTGGGCAATAAAGGAACACTTTTGGAGTACATTCCAAGCACAACGGCCCCAAGGTCTAAGTTATGCTGGCTCTGAGGAGAGTCACCCAGTATGCCAGAATTACAATGGGCTACATGCGTACATGTCCCCTCAGTAGTCTAGGCTGACTTTCTCAGTGCACCACAGGCTTGGTCTGCTCATTCAATACTGGGTACGAAGATCAGGCAGATTACACACAGTGTCATCTGACAGAAGGTAAAGAAACACAAGTTCAGACATAATTTAATACTGTTTTTAGCATTTATTGATCTTTATCAACCAGCAACTCCAAGGCAGAAAATTTACAGGCTAAGGTATGTGAACCCCATATTGATCTAAATCATGTAATGCTTCTCCGGGTCTTGATAAAAATAAGGCCTTAATAATTAGAATAGGCTTAGAAGAACAGCAGGTTGGCAGCAAATCATGCTCTACACAGCTTGAAAGAGCTACATCCTAGCACCTTCTATGCCTCTGGCTCTTTAACACATTAATTGACATGTGAGCTGTATTTAACTTTTGCTAATATTGATCCTGCTTTGTGAAGCATATATAATTCACATATCTCTTGACCTAATAAAACACCGTTGGCCCCAAGGCAAACAAATTTTTTCTAATGTGGAAGTCAATGTGTTAACTCATAGCAGGCCTACCTACCCGGTTCAGCTTGGATGAACTGGAGCTGTCCTAAGTGGGAAGGCTAAAGAGAAACTTTGGAGGCTAATTCTTCTCAGAGCCCCAGGGTCAGGAAAAAATTCCTCTCTCCTACCTAAGTCAGCCATCATGTTTTCCTTGAGAACTTAAAGTTGACCCATGTAAAACTGAATCTTGTGCTTAAATTCTAAAGTTTCCCCTCTCAAGGGATTCTCCCCTTAACTCAGTGGTTTGGAAGACTTTTCCAAACCAGAAAATTATTAATAACTAGAGAGTTAATATTTTAGACTTTGAAGGCCACAAGGTAGTCTCTTTCACAAGTCACTATTCAAATTTGCTATTACAGCACAAAAGCAGCCGTAGACAACACTTAAACAAGCATGGCCACATTACAATAAAGCTTCATTTATGGACACCAAAATTTGAATTTTACATAATTGTCAGGTCAGAATATTCTGAAAACCATTTGGATCTTGCAGACCATACAAAACTAATAAGTGGGCCAGTTTGCCACCCCTGCCTTCACCGCCTGACTACTGTGAGCCTGTTAGCAGATTTTTGTCTTTCTGACCAATACTTATCAGAATTTGTAGTGAGAAGACTTTTGTAATTTGCTTGCTTTCAGCATCCACTCCTCCTCCCATCTTTTAGTAACAAAGCCCCCCTTTTAATCCGAAACATGCTCCTCCCCAGAGTCATGTGTTACTAACAAGAGGCTCCATCTGTGTTACCAGTGGTGAGCACACAGCCCAGTGTGGCCCACCAGACTACGCATGTGAGTGGGCCAGGTGTGGGCAAACGGTCCTGGCAGAGCCAATTTGCCAAGCAGTGGTTTGAGCACGGATATGGATGCTGGAAAGAGTAGGCAGAGCTCTTTGTCTGGGTAGGCAGCACTCAGGACTAGATGTGTTTGGGGCTAGTGAGATCCACCCTGCCCCCAGCAAACAGGATCTGACTGGAAAGGAGGCCCACACGAGAATGGGTAAAGCCAGGAGGTAACCAGAGACCTGAGGATATTATTTCAAGCCCATCTTCATCCCTGCCTTCAGACCCCAAACCAATACTTTCCCTTTTTCTTTTTTTTAAGAGACAGAGTCCCACTTGATTGCCCTTGGTAGAGTACCGTAGCATCACAGCTCACAGCAACCTTCAACTCCTGGGCTTAGGCGATTCTCTCGCCTCAGCCTCCCAAGTAGCTGGGACTACAGGCGCCCACAATAACACCTGGCTATTTTTTGGTTGCAGTTTGGCTAGGTCCGGCTCGAACCCGCCACCCTTGGTATATGGGGCCGGCGCCCTACCCACTGAGCCACAGGCGCTGCCCTGTTTTTGTTTTTTGGGTTTTTTTGAGACACAGTCTCATTATATCGCCCTCGGTAGAGTGCAGTGGCATCACAGCTCACAGCAACCTCAAACTCCTGGGCTTAAGTGATTCTCTTGCCTCAGCCTCCCAAGTAGCTGGGACTATAGGTGCCTGCCACACGCCTGCCTTTTTTTTTTTTTTTTTTTTTTAATTTTGTAGTTGTCGTTGTTTAGCAAGCCTGGAACTAGGTTCAAACCTACCAGCCCTGGTGTATGTGACTGGCACCCTAACCATTTAGCTACGGGCACCGAGACTGATTGAGTAATCTTAAGCTGGGTTTCTGAGACAACCAAAGAATTCTGACTAATAAATTACGTCATGTCAGATTATGTTTTCAAGTTAGCAGGTTGTGATTCATGCACAAAACAATGAAAGAGGTATGTTCCACTGTACTCCAGAGTCATTTACAGAGATGTCTCTTTCCCCTGTCAGAGTCTAAGCTCCTGGAGGACAGAGTTCATTTATGAGCCATCTTTATGCCTACAAGTGATTCACCCAGTACCTTGCAGTTGGCAGGTATTCTATAAATATTTTAGAAATATAAATTACTTGTCTTTGATGGGAAAAGACTATGAGGAGGGGGGTGAATAAAAAAAGAGGAACATATACATGTACCTACCCCTGACTATCCACCAGAATGTTACCCCAAGTTTCAGAAAAAACTTAACACTCCCAAAGGGGTGACATATCTAATACCCACCACCTGATCAACAGCCCACAAATCACATACACCAGGCTTTGCCCCAGATATTGCTTCTCCATTTGAAACCCTCAGAGAAAAGAGAATACACTATTCTGTTCAACACCAGAATAAATCACAATGGATTCGTTCAGGCCAGCCACAGCTCAGCACTAGGAATGTTAGTTGTAATTATTCTGTCCAAGAAGTCCTGCTCCATGAAGGCAGAGACAAATTGCTTCAGGAATGAAGGTGAGGAGTTGCTTATCTCTGGGTTCCCACCTGGTGTGGATATGTTAATGTAGGAAAGCTACCATGTATACAACTAAGGCAATGTACCAAACCGGATCAGGACACACTCAGTTGAAGAGAGATGACTGAAAAACTTTCAAGAGGCTACTACCTAGTTGGAAAAACAGTATCTAAATTATACCTGAAAACAACTGGCCTTTCCTCAAATACCAAGATTATTGCACTTCCTTTCACTTAAAAATCTGTAAATGCAGGTATGCTAGCTTTTTAAAAAAAAAAAAAAAAAAACAGGCTCCTACCCTGTAGTGCAAATTGGAAAATAGTAGCAGGCTCCTACCCACTGAAGTCTCAAAATCCTGGGCTCAAAAGATCCTCCTGCATCAACCTCCCAAATAGCTAAGACTATAAGCATACATGCCACCATACCCAGCTAATTTTTCTTTTTTTATATAGAGATAGGATCTTACTATGTTACCCAGGCCTCAAGCAGTCCCCTTACCCTGGCCTCCCAAAGTGCTGGATTATAAGTGTGGATAACCATACTCTGCCTAATTTGTCTTTTTTCTTTTCTTTTCTTTTTTCTTTATGATAAAGAGGTCTTGCTATGTTGTTCAGGCTAGTGTTGAACTCCTGGCCTTAATTAATCCTCCTGCCTCGGCCTCCCAAAGTGCGGAGATTATAGGGGAGAGCTACTATACCTGGCCTTCTAGCTTTTTATTACTGATATATTCCTAAGAAAAAATGTTTAAATCGAATTGATAAAATCTGTTTGTCTTTTTGGAGATTCTATAACTTATATTAGAGGAATCCTGTAGTGAATGCTTTAAAAAAGTAAAGAACTGCCCTTAGAACAACTTGTGTTATAAGTTATTTTTGTACATTACTTTTGCTTAGAGCAGGGCACACCTAGAAACCACTTTCAACCTAATAATTTAAACTCCTACGTGTCACCTCTGCATGCCAACCTGTCTCCAACACCCAGCAGGAAAGAATAGTGTCCCTTGATACCTGCATAGTAGTTGTGAGAGTGGATGCTTCACATAAACTGACTTTGGACCCCTCTGGGAAGGGACTGAGCCCACAGTCTACCCACCTGCCAGTAAGGCCAAGAGGGGCCAACTGGGGCCCAGCAGCAACAATGTGGGAGCCATGGACTAAGGCAGCCGCTTTTCTGCTTGACTGACCCAGCTTCCCAACCAGAGTAGCCTTGGTTCCTGCCCTACTAAGGGCTGTTGATTCAGCTTTTTATAAAAGATTATCTGAACTTCCCCCGAGATCCTTCTAATAAGTCTTGAGAAGCTGAAACCATGTCAGGCTGGTTTCTGTCGCCCGTAATTAGAAACCTTCTGTGTGCTGGTAATTAGAAACCTCTACTGATTTATCTGCTAACCAACAACATTTACTAAGTGCCTACTATGTGTCAACCCTTGGTAGGCATTATCTTACTTAATCCTCCCAACTCTGTAGGTAGGCTGTTATCTATTATCTAGGCTGTCTCTATTATCCTCAGGTTTAGAGACATTAAATAACTCATCCAAGGTCACACAGTGAGTGGCACAATAAGGTTTTGAATCTTGAACTGTTGTTAATATGATGGAGTAAACAAAATGGGCCACATGACTTTGTAGCTCCTCCCAAGAACAGTCTTAACTCTACTTTTTGAATCCTGGATTGATCACGTGGCTTGCTTTAGTTGATAGGATGTTAACAAACCCAACCCAAGCAGAGGTGTAAAAAGAGCCTGAATGTTGGGGTTTACTCTCTCTTGCTACTGGAAGCCCTAAGACCATCTTAGGAAGAAGCTAGGTCTCACAGAGGATAAGCAATTACATGTGAAAAAAATGCCTGCCAACTCATAGAAAAAAAAATTGTTTAAGGTAACAAAGTGTTCTTTTAAACTACTAAGTTTTGGGGTGGTTTGTTACATAACAAAAAGTAACTGAAGTAATCACTAAGCTATCTCTAGCAAATAAATTATCAACAAATAAGAATAAAAATTTTAAGCAGAGAAAAAGCCTCTCTACTTTTCCCTGTTTTGCCTCAAGGAGAAGTAACAAAGCTTAAATTTCATCAGGAAAGAATATATTTGACCGAAGGTAGAGCTAGCAGTGAGGAAGACTAAAGGCAGGGAGACTTGCTTTCTCTCATTTTTACCCTAACTCAGGTTTCTAGGAATTGTCCACTCCCATGCTTCTTGCTCAAAAATCAAGTCATACAAAAGTACCATTCCACAGACCAGGCCTCTCGGCAAATCCTTTTAGGGCTTCTAGAGAAGACTCCAACAGCACACATCCAACAGCACACTAACTATATTTAATGCTCCTTGTCAAAGTCTTCCAAGTTCTGTTCGTTTTTTCATGATTCCAAATCCACTTGGGATCATAGGACAAAACCTGTGAATCCTCACTACATACTGAAGATCAGGAAAAACCTAATAAATGTACTAAACTCTAATTAGGATTTGGTCCCAAATGCAAATGTGTGCACCACAACATTTCCTATACATTCTATAGATATAGGATGTTTATTACATTCTACAGATATATGTAGTTTATTCTGCAAATACATGTTTAATTTGATTTTACCACATTTCATAGGCTGGATTTGGAGGGGTGGTTTTAAAGTGTTGAGAGCTTAAGTGTTTATTTTTGTAATTCAACAACTTTATCCAAAAATGCAGACAATTTTTCTGGCTGGCCAGGAAGGCAACATTTCCATGTTGATAAGTGCACTGACTGTAACACCCAGGAAGCTGCTGCAGGTATAGCAGAGGCGATGCCCCTCTTTGTGTGGCTGCTTTGCCAATTCTAGTTGATGACTATTCATCAACTCTTCATCTGTAACCACAACAAGTGGCTTTCCGTTTTCCAAAGTCTCCAAACAGCTTCCTGCCTCTGTGTAACTAATGACATGATCTGCCTTCTGAAGGTCTTCTTTTAAGGAATCCTTGTACCGCACGGCCGGTGGGGCTGGGAGAACCTCAAACGCTACGGAGAAGACGCCCCAGAGACGATGTGTTGCTCAAAGATGCCAGCGAGAGAGCGCCTCACCTGCAGGAGAGCACCAGCCAAGCGCTTTGGGACCAGCAAGGCACAGCGTGGGGGATGGGCAGGGCACAGCAGCTCTGGAGTCTCCAAGCTGAGGCAGGGGCCCCGACTACCAAGACGCCAATAAATGGAAAACTTCTCAACTGTTTTCTGTCTTCTTTCACTCAGCATAAATTTTTTTTCTCAAGAGTCATCAAAGTTAGGTCTATCAGTAGCCTATTCAGTTTTATTGTTTAAAGTATCCAACCATATGGATATACTACAATTTATGTCTTTGCCTGTTAAAGGAAATTTTAGTTGTTTCTACTAGAAACATAGCCGCTTTGACCATTTGTGTATAAGTCTGTGTGAATACATGTTTTCTTTTATCTTAGATGAATATCTGAGAGTGGTAAGTATATGTGTACCTTTATTAGTAGAAACCAGAGTGTCTTTTATAGTCAAATTCCTATGCAGCTGATTAGTTATAGCATTGGGCCTATGCCCAACCTAGTTCAGTGGAAAGACAGTGACACCAGGACAACTAAATTCTGGCTGAAACTAAACTAAGCCTAGCCTGGGTGACTGCCTGTCACAGCGCCAGGTAACAGGTGTACCAAGACCAAAACAAGAGTAGGACTTTCTGCCCCAGTCATCAAAGTGAACAAAGACTTGTAATACTTTAATGTTATTAAAAGGCTTTTGCACAAAAAACAAAATACAAAAAAAGATTCAACAACCTTTGGATTTAAGTTAAAACTTAAAACATACGTAGCAAGTAATTTCTTACCTCTGTGCATAATCTTGTGCTTCTCCCTCAGATATGTTAGGCCTTTTATTACCTAGAGGAAAGGGAAAGTAAAAAGATAGGAAATAAAAACTACGGTGTTTCCAGAAATACTCAATTTTTAAATAATCTGGAAAATATTTCATCTATCCTCACAAATTTGCCAAAAACCTTACTTTTTTTTTTTTCTGAGACAGAGTCTCACCTTGTCACCCTTAGTAGAGTACTGTAACATCATAGCTCACAGCAACCTCAAACTCTTGGGCTCAAGTGATTCTCTCACCTCAGCCTCTTGAGTAGCTGGAACTACAGGCGCCCGCCACAATGCCCAGCTATTTTTAGAGATGGGCTCTCACTCTGGCTCAGGCTGGTCTCAAACTGTGAGCTCAAATGATCCATCTGCCTCAGCCTCCCAGAGTGCTAGGATTACATGCATGAGCCCCTGTGCCTGACCTCATTCTTTTTTTTGTTTCACTTTTTAACCTGCTTTATTAAGCAACCATCTTTTTACATGGTATGTAATTATTTTTAAGTAAAACTAATTATCACAAGTTTAAACAACTTTACAAAAACACTACCCTTAAATACATGTGTTTCTAAATCTGCAATCTGAGAAAAGTTTTCTGAGACCATAAATGGGAAGTTTCTTGGATACTCAGTCCTAAGTCACAGATGTTAATGTAAAGAAGTCACTTTTCTCATTCTAATGAGGTGAAAGAGAGAATATGGTATCAAGATTCTACATAGAGAAGATTCTAGTGAGAAAACACTTTTTTTTTTCTTGTAGAGAGAGACAGCCCACGGTAGAGTGCCGTGGTGTCACACGGCTCACAGCAACCTCCAACTCCTGGGCTTAGGCAAGTCCCTTGCCTCCGCCTCACAAGTAGCTGTGACTACAGGCCCCCACCACAACGCCTGGCTATTTTTTTGTTGCAGTTTGGCCAGGGCTGGGTTTGAACCCACCACCCTTGGCATATGGGGCTGGCGCCCTGCCCACTGAGCCACAGGCGCTGCCCCTTTTTTACTATTTTCTATTTTTTTGACACAGAGTCTCATTATGTCACCTTCAGTAGAGTGTTGTAGCATCACAGCTCACAACAACCTTAAACTCTTGGGCTTAAGCAATTCTCTTGCCTCAGCCTCCCAAGTAGCTGGGACTATAGGCCCCTACCACAATGCCCAGCTATTTTTTTGTTGTAGTTGTCATTGTTGTTTTAGTTGGTCAGGCTGGGTACAAACCCACCAGCCTTGGTGCATGTGGCTGGTGCTTTAACCACTGTGCTATGAGCGCCAAGCCAAAACGCCACTTTTTAAATAAAATTTCCCATCATTGACTTCCTGCCTTCCTCCCTTGTCCATTTCTTACCAATTCATTAACTTATTAATGAAGAACCTGGCGGAAAAAAAAAAACTTCATAACATACTCACAGCAATGCTAACTTTTCCTAAAATTTGTTCAGGTATTCTTCCAGCTTTCTTCAGGACTTGATCCAAGGAACCTCCATCCTAAGAAAGAGAATACCAGAGCATTAGTAAAAATGTTTCTAACTATTCTTTCATGTGCTAAACTTCAGGGGGGAAAGTGAAATCTTAAACTTCATGAGGAAAGTGAATCTCACACACAGCAAATCCTCCCGGAAAGTCAAGGGTAAGCACCTACTGGTTTGTTCCAGACATCAAACAACATTTGACCGCAAAACATTGTAGGAGGTGTCAAAGCAAGTAACTCAAACCATATTAACATCATTAAACAAATTACTAATTCAGTGGTCACCAAAAAAAAGGCTTCAGTTGCAACAAACTGACAATATGGGATAGTGGTTTGCAAGTGCAGGCTCTTGGAGCAAACTATCTAAATTTGAATCCCACTTACTTATTTAGAGGACTTTAAGCAAGTTACTCAACTTGTGAAATGAGGATAATAAGGCTCAGCACCTGTAGCTCAGTGGTTAAGGTGCCAGCCACCTACAGCAGGGCTGGTGGGTTCAAACCCGGCCCATGCCTACTAAAACAACAATGACATAGCCGGGCATTGTGGCGGACACCTATAGTCCCAGCTACTTGGGAGGCTGAGGCAAGAGAATCACTTAAGCCCAAGAGTTAGAGGTTGCTGTGAGCTGTGACGCCACAGCACTCTATCAAGAACGACATAAACTCTGCCTCAAAAAAAAAAAAAAAGAGGATAATAACCAAACAGCTATTACAATAATCATAGGGCTATTATAAGAATTAAACAAACACATATAAAGCACATACAGCAATGTATGGTGCATAGTGAGTACTCAACAACACTAATTATTTTATCACTATAGTAAGTTACAACTTATATTTGCTATTATCTTAACAAATCATAATTAATAAAATCCAAAGAAAAATGACATAAAAAGCAATAATAATTTAATCCACAAACTCCTACAAAGTGTCAGGAACTCTGTCTGCTTCTATGGGGAATATACATATGAAAAGAACAGTTAGGCCAGGCAACGGTGGCTCACACCTGTAATCTTATCGCTTTGGGAGGCAAAAGGGGGAGGATCCCTTGAGCTCAGGAGTTCTAGACCAGCCTGAGCAAGAGTGAGATCCCATCTCCACTAAAAATAGAAAACATTAGCCGGGCACTTTGGGGAGCACCTGTAGTACCAGCTACTCAGGAGGCTGAGGCAAGAGGATTGCTTGAACCTAGAAATGTATAGAACCATTTCTATTAAAAAAAAAAAAAAAAAATTAAAAGTGTGTTTACTCACACAAAATCAAAAATATTAACCACCTATCTAGGCAGTAAGATTATCAGTGAGCTATGATTGTGCCACTGTCCTCCAGCCTGGGTGAAAGCAAGATCCTGTCTCCAAAAATAAAAATAAATAAAATAACTTTCAGAGGTAGAGATAATTCCTTAAAAGTCAAATTGACTTCTAAAACATTCTCTCTATACCAAGCAGTTACCATCATTCTCCATCATTATCAAATGCCTCTGTATAAATGTTAACCTCATATCTAGGCAGTAAAATTATCAGGGATTTTTGTTGTATGGCAGTTTCTTGCGTTTTTTTATTATTTATAAATTTTCTATAATGAGTAAATGTTTTACCTTTTTATTTACTGAATTCATTTACGAAAGTGGAGAAGAAAACAAAACACTTACTAGTACTGAACACCTATTGTTTGTAAAGGCACTGTAAGGTTAGATACAAAACTGCTTTCTTTCTAAAAGAAGAAAGTAAGACTCATTCATATAGATCGACCAAAAATATTACCTGAAAACAATGCTAAAAATAGATTATTGACTTAAAAGGACAGTTTAGACCAATCAATTTCTGTTACAGTCAACTCTGGATCATAGATGGTAATGGGAAAAAAATAAATGGTACAGGAGTGGATTCTCAAATGCAGCACATAAACATCCCTCATTATGTGTGACTTCTGATCATAATAAACTTCCTAGTACAACTACCCAACGGTGGGTAAGTCAACCAAGGAGTACAGGGGAGGATCCTGAAATTCAGCCTAAAATTTCAAGTATGCCATAGTAACCTCCACACAGATAAAGGAGTATAGAAGCATGAATCTAAAACCAAACAGAACTCCCCATAAACATCCTTTCCAAGAGCCCTTATCCAGGCTCTGACCTAGCCTGAGTTTCCTGCAATCAAATCAATCCTATGATCCTGGCTGCCTTGACAATGCCACAGGCCTATTGTGGCCAAAGCAGGACACCACCCCACCTGGGGAACCACACCCAAGCCAGCAGGCTCCTCTCAATTTCCTTTACCAATGGGAAGAGAGATTCTAGTACACAAAGTTCCCAAACTATTTCTATTTTGCCTCCAATTGAATATTATTTTTAAGCTCCTTTGTTTAAATAGCTTTGCCTAATCACCAGGGAGGACTACATACTTAAAACAAGGTAACAAAGCCACTCTGTCAAAATCAGATTCAAATGAAGTAGAAAAGCTAACCCTGTGGTTCCCAAGTTCCTTCCTCCATTTCAGCAAAGGACAGCACTACCTCTCATCTTGCTTTATACTTCCCTGGCGGTTCGGTAAGGTAAATATTTCTATTAAAAAGAAAGAAATATTGGCTGTCTTCCCTTTAATCTCCTCTGAGCAGAGTTACAGTATGAACAATGGAATTATGAAATGCAAGGGGCACGAGCCAGTCAGGATTAACTAACCCTACAACCTTCTAATTCTATTTCACTGTTGCCAAGAACTTGCCTTCTCTAACTAAAGCTGCTAAAATGATACTTATTTTTAGAAGCCAATTATTAACTAAGTCAATGGTGCTTTTGTGAAGATTTTCTATAGAAAAGACAAATGCTTTATTGAAATAATAGCTCAAAAGCTTTTATTCCTGCATGAGAACCATCAACTGAGTCCTCAGCTCTCTGGTTGCTCAGCTACCACCTAAGCAGAAATCTACTTCCCCAAGTACAAAAAGCATTTCCTGGTCTGATCGGGGAACATCCACTTCCCCGATGGGTCTCAAAATTCAGACTGAGCAGTGCACACACAGCTTATTTTTTGGAAAGGTCAGTCAGTCCCTGGCTGAGTGCTTTAGAAGATGGGGCTCAATAAGCACCATTGGCAAAGTTTACTTTAAAACACATCCCCCAAAATGATTTGAACAATGGATAGATGAACAATATATTGTAAAGCAAATATAACAAAACGTTAGTTGTACAAACTAGGTGGTAGGTTTATGAGTTGGGTATATACCATATAATTTTCAACTTTCTCTACACTTGAAATTTTTCCTAACAAAGTATTGGGGAAAATGTTAACAACACAGAATACCATGCAAAGACTATGATGCAAAAAGGACAAAAGAACCTCAGAAGTTGGGATGTGCTTATAGAAGAGAGCTCTTTACCTGACACCACCTTTGAAATGCTAAAGTGAGGCAAAGCGGGAAGTCCAAGAGTCGCAGCAGCCAGCAGCTAAGAGTTTTCCAATTAGGGGCAGCTGAGGTTGGGGCTCTCCTGCAAGAGGACCTGCTCAGGGAACAGGAAGGGGTGAGAGTATCCAGAGAAAGAGCAAAAAGCTACTCTGGCACTCATGGCTGCTTGGACTTCAGGCACACTGCCTCCTATAGAGTCCTATCTAGACCCTCTGGCAGGTCTGAACCTGTTCCAGTTAAGACAGAAGGCCTTATTGCAGATTCCAAAAGCCTAACTCTTCCCCATTGAACCCCATCCTGGCTATCCAAATTCAGCCATTCAACACACACACCCCGACCCTCAAAAGATTTTTCCTCCCAGCCTCTGATAGCCAGTTTTCCAGGCTCAGGCTCCCCAGGGTAATTGCAGAGATATTTTTCCTTTGGAGACTTGTTTGGGGACATCTCACTATTCCAAAAGAGCCAAATCCATGGCTGGGGTGAAGTGGAGGGAACTGAGCTGCAGCTACTGGAAATGGACCAAGAGAATGTAACACCAGCCTCTGTCATGTCCAGTGTCACCTTCTCCTCCTAGAGAGGAGGCTCAGGGGAAGGGGGCACAGCAAAGGACGTGATCAATACCCATGTCCACAAATCCAGGGTGAATAAACATGGATTCCAGAATGAGGAGGCCTCCTCAGCTTCTCAAAAGCAGTCGAAGGTGAGACAAATAAAAAAACTGTCCTATTCACATAGCAGAAGGACATTCAGGCTGGCAAAAGAGGTTCCCATGGGGTCTGAATAAATGTATAGGCCCCTGGCTTTCCATGTTTGGGACCCAATCCTAACCTCTGATAAGCACTCTAGAGTTCAACCACACTCACCCTATAAATGGCCTCCTGGTTCCCCAAGTAAAGTGAGAATTCTGGGTAGTACAGAACTTGGGGGTCACTCAGGAAAGAATTTCTGATGGTTCAGAAGAGAAGGCATGAGAGGGCATGAGTCTGGTGCTCAGCAGTTCTCGTCTGCACTGACACATCTCCTCACTTGAAAAGGTACTAGAACACAGTCATCCAGCCTTGAGCAGTTCTGAAGGACACAGATGCTGATCTCGATGTCTCCAAACCCTTGGCAGCTCACACAGCATTTTTGTACATAATAATCACTAACAACAAGTGTTTGTGAAGCTGAACCATGCTAATTAATGTAAACCCCGACTGGTTGTAAGTGCCAAAAACCATGGAAACACAGGATGTGACCACAGATAACGGCCTTAAAGAAGCTCTCACACAATTATTTCTCCACAGAGATGAAAAATTCTGAGAGAGCATAAGACTTGCATAGGATAATAGAAACACCATGAAATTTAAAGAAAGTTGACCTGGTTAGAGACATGTGTGACTTAGACAAATTACAAAAGCTCTTAGGGCCTTCCTCTCTCCATCTCCCAGCTGGGGAGTCAACAATCTTCTCATGTGATGGTGCTGATGTGATTAATAACTTATGTAATGAGAAAAGAACTAGGCAGGTGGTGGAAGGTTCAAAAGCTATTGCTCTTATATCGAGTCATGCCATCACCCACCTTCTATTATGTCAGCAAGACCTAAGAGGAAAAAAGGATCCTTTGGTCTCTGCTGTCACTGGTTTATTATCACCACCACCCCCACCTTCTTTCCCTTCTAGTTTTCCAGGACCTCCCTCACCATTTATACATTGCATCCTTTAAGTCTTAGGCTAAAGCTGAAAATCAAGCACCACCAACATAAAGAACACAAGAAACCCAAAGGATAAGGAATGACTCCCTGAGGAAGGCCAAACCCAAGTGGAAAATAATCAGCAACCAGACCAGGGGCTGGGACCAAGCCAGAGGTGTCCATGCGCTTCCCACCAACACTACTTCACTTTGAGGCAAAAGGAAACAGGAGCTTTCTCAATAACCTTGACACATGCAAAGGACATTTTAAGATTTAGGTTCCAGGTTGGACACAGGTGCTTATGCCTATTATCCTAGCACTCTGGGAGGCTGAAGAAGGAGGATTACTTGAGCTCAGAGGTTCCAGACCAACCTGAGGGGCAGCGCCTATGGCTCAAAGGAGTAGGGCGCTGGCCCCATTTGCCGGAGGTGGCGGGTTCAAACCCATCCCTGGCCAAAAACCACAAAAGGAAAAAAAAAAAAAAAAGACCAGCCTGAGCACAGCAAGAAAGATTCCATTTATACTAAAAAGAGAAAAACTAGCTGGGCATGATAGGAGGTAGGAGGATCACAAGTCTAGGAGTGAAACTGCCATGAGCTAGGCTGAGGTCATGACACTCTAGCCCAGGCAACAGAGACTCTGTCTCAAAAAAAAAAAAAAAAAAAGAAAACAAACAACAACAACAAAAAAAAACATTCCATATAGCACCAGGAGTGTTGGCAGATGCCCACAACAGTACTTCCAGGAGGGTTCTCCTGGAGTTCAGTAAGACCAGCATCAGGGCTCTCACTGCAGAGGTCAGAGTAGATCTAGAGGGCCAGGAACGACATGGAGGAGGAGCTGACAGAATCATGCTGGACTGAAAGCCAAAATGTATGCAGACGTTGTTGTTCTAAGTCACTAATATGGGATTAAAAACAAAAAACACACAAGGATGCAGACTTGTGTCACGTCAGCCCAGTGAGAAAAAAGCAAAAGCTAATGTGTGCAGAGCACACACTCTACATCAAGCAATGTGGTGAAAGACTTGTACCTCTCATTTTAATTACTCCTCATCACAACCGGACAGGTATAATAACAGCCATTTTACAGAAGAGGAAAACTGAGAATCAGAAAGAAAGAAATCTGCCCAAAGTCACCAAGAGAAAGTGACAATCAATCAACAATGACTGCGCGCCTGCGGTATGCCAGGACTATTCTGGGCTTTAGAGACACAGTAGCAAATAAGATAAAGCTTCTACTCGGAAAAGCTTCTACTTGGACTTTTTTGGAGAAAGGGGATGTGAATATACCTGTCAGATTTCAAAGGCCCCTATGCCATGATGCCTAATGGGAACAATAGCACAAATAAACACCAGCCATGAAGCCAGCCTCTCTCTTTGAAGTTCTAGGCTTCAAGAATGGACAAAAAGCACCAGGCACCTCATCACTGTCCTATGGGTTCAACTGAGTATAGCCCCTGGGGGCCAGACAGCCTTGGTTTAAATTCTACAGTACCACTAACTAGCTGAATGACCTAGGCTAAGTTACTCAATTTTTCTGTGCCTCAGTTTCCTCACTGGTGTGAAATGGGAATAAGGTACCTACCAAAAAAGGTTGCTATGAAAATGTAATAAAATATTGATTTACTTGATGTAATATACACTCAACAAATCTTAGTTTATCAGTATTAGTATTAACATTGTTAAGTCACTGGGAAGAGAAGGGAGGGACTCCAGGCATATTATGGTAAAAGGACTGGCAGCTCCCACACATATCATCCGCCCATAAACGCCCTCTCACCCTCTCCTGCCACTAATGTGCACCAAGTAGAATTACTTCTCTTCATACCCAAAGAAACCCTTCAGGGGGGTTTTAGCTGCTCTTTTAACTCTAAAAGAAGGGCTGTCTCACTCATCTTCATAACTCCAGAACCTTGTACCTCACATACAGCACTGTATAACAATAAATGGATTTAAACTATATGAACCGTATTTAGCCACATCAAAATCTTAGGGTCATATGAAGCTTCTCAATTGAAAAAAATATATATCTTAAGGTCATCTGGATAGGAAAAAACTAGATGTGTTCTAGGTACACCCACCAGGGATACTTTCAGCTCTCTCTCTCTCTCTCTTTTTTTTTTTGTGCATCAGAGTCTCATTCTGTCACCCTGGGTAGAATGCCATGATGTCATCATAGCTCACAGCAACCTCAAACTCTTTGGGTTCAAGCAATCCTCTTGCCTCAGCTTCCGGAGTAGCTGGCACTACAGGCACCCACCACAATGCCTCGCTAGTTTGGGGGGTTTTTTTGTTTTTCGTAGAGATGGGATCTCACTCTTGCCCAGGCTGATCTCGAACTTCTGAGCTCAAGCAATCTACCTACCTCAGCCTCTCAGAGTGCTAGAGTTATAGGCGTGCCCATCCCCTTCTACCTCTCTTTAAAAACAGGCAGGGTCCCAGGAAGAAGGTTTGTCATCCTTTGGATATTAGATCTTCTACAGTCAGGCTTCTCAGATGTGCAGGACAGTGATGTGGACCCAGGGAGTAGCAGGGAAGCAGCTGGTTTCCTCCCAAAGATTAGGCCAGAGCCACCCAACTCCCAGGCCATCACTGCAGAGGCCAACACGTCACCACATACCATATGCTCCATGCAGATACTGATCTCGCCATCACTGTAGAACGCACCATAGAAGCCCACGATGTATGGAGAGTTGCACTCATGCAAAACCTGCAGCTCCCTTATGATCTGGTTCCGGATTGCGGGTTTGATCTCCAGATGTATTAGCTGGGGAAAGAAAAGGGAAAGAGAGGTTTTATGGAAGGAAGAAAAGGAGGAAGGGAAGATAGACAAAATTATTCGTATATGTTTAAGCTCTTAAGGATAGATGGCACCAGGTAAGTTTTAAACAAACTTCTGCTCAACCAAAGTACCGAGTGTCAGTGGAGAGCTGTAAGCAGGAGAGGGCCAGCTGCGCTTCATCACTCCTCTTAAGAACAAAGCTAAATGGAGGGCTTACTCCAAAATGACCTTTGGAACTGAACTAAGAAGGGAAACTGGCCTTGAGGACTTGGTTCATACTCAAGGGTTGTGAGGATAGAAGGGTAGGAGGAACTGAGGTATGTTAACCTAAGTTTACTTCTTGAGCAAAGGAACCTGATGAGATTTAGTCAAAGTCTCAGGTGCTATCTTACGTCCCTCTAACATTTTCCCTTGTTCCAGCTGGGAAGAGAAGGCACAGCCACATTAAAAAGTTATTTTAAAGGATAAGCTTCTAAAAAATACCATCAATAGTGTGTGTAGGAGGACATGGAAGCAGTGGTTATCAGTGTGGACTGCAGCAAGTAGTGAATGCTAGACAAAAGGTGGGCCTTGAAGATGAGCAATGTTTGAAAAGACAGAACAGCACAAGCAAAAAATATGGGAACAGGAGTGAATGCACATGCAGAAAACTCTGGAAGAGACCAACCTCTCTCTGGGACAGTAGGCTGTGTTCAGGAAGAGCACCAAGGGTACACAAGAAAGGGAAGTCCAGCACAGAGACTGGAAGCCATGGAGGGGAGTTCTGATGTTAAATACAGGGAGATGAAGGGGAGACGGGGCAGGGCCACAGCACAGGAACCAACTTGGAGTCAGTGTTCTGTGTATCCCTGGGGCTGGGGTAAACAAAACCAGCTTCTTGCGCACTTGATAAATGTCAACAGGCACCCTGACATTCCTTCCACAGCCCATAGAAAGCTAAAGGGTCATTTGCTGTTATTTCCCAGACTGGGGTGGGGGATTAATATACTATATATACTGAATACAATCACAGTGTGTTACTCATAATCTGACAGATAACATGAGTTTTAAATTCAAACAGTACAAAAAGGTACTGAAAGCAGCCAGTCTTCCTTCCATCCTTGTTGCCAGGCCTCCCAGTCTCCCGAGAGATAACCTAATTACCTGTGTATCCAAGTAAACTCACCTTTCTGGCCATGACCAGACCAGAAGGCTTGTGGGAGACTTTGAACACCACACCACCATTGCCAGCCCCCAGCTCACTGATCTTCTCGAAGTCATCATCCTTCAGTTCTCCCACCTTCTGCTTCTGGGTAAGAAAGGCCTCAAGGCGCTTCCGCTGCTGTTCATCAAGCTCCAGCTCCTCCAGCTTCTTCTGCAAGGCCTCCAGGTTGGTCCTGTCCCACAGGAGGAACACAGATCAGTACCATCTCCAGAGAAGTTAAGCCAGAAAATCATTCCTATTGTGAAGAGCTCCAGCTTGGGGGCCAACTGAGAACCAATGGAGAAGGCTAGAAGGGAGGGGCCCTGACCCACTCTTCACTGTAGTCACCCCACAGGATTTACCACTGACAGGCTTCGGTTTCTTCATTTGTAAAAAGAGGGAATTAGGTCTTTCAATATGCTTCAAGTCCACAAGAGGAACCAAAGAATCTACTAAAATCCAGAATGAGTCACCTTAATTTGCTTTAAAATCCCAGTTTTAAAAGTCCCACTAATGTCGGTTTTATTACATTTATACCACATGCAAAACAATAAAATTCCTTAAATCCACTGAATTCAAACCACACCAGCTATAAACTGAGTCACAACAATAGAAACCCTCATTTCCAGAGTCATCACATCCAGGAACCAGCTTAATCAAAAACATTAGACCAAGGAATCATAAAAACTATATACACAGAAGTGTTGTTGTCGGGCGATACCTGTGGCTCAAAGGGTAGGGCGCTGGCCCCACATACCGAGGGTGGTGGGTTCAAACCTGGCCCTGGCCAAACTGCAACAAAAAAAATAGCCAGGCGTTGTGGCGGGCCCCTGTAGTCCCAGCTACTCAGGAGGCTGAGGCAAGAGAATCGCCTAAGCCCAAGAGCTGGAAGTTGCTGTGAGCTGTGATGCCACAGCACTCTACTGAGGGTGACAAAGTGAAACTCTGTCTCTACAAAAAAAAAACAAAAAAAAACTTATAAAGTAAAAAAAAAAAAAAGAAGCGTTGTTTTGTTTTGGGGGGTTTTTTGAGGCAGAGTTTCACCATGTCGCCCTGGGTAGAGTACCATGGCACCACAGCTCACAGCAACTCAAACTCTTGGGGTTAAGCGATTCTTTTGCCTCAGAGTCCCAAGTAGCTGGGACTACAGGCTCCCGCCACAACGCCCGGCTATTTGGTTGCAGCTGTCATTTGTCATTTAGCTAGTCCAGGCCAGGCTCAAATCCATCAGCCTCAGTGTATATGGCCGGCGCCCTACTCACTGAGCTACAGGCACCAAGCCCATAAAAGTTTTATCTTTGCATAATACATATAAATGAGTGCTCATTCACCCATTTTTTTAATGTAGGGTAAGGTCCTTTGAATAAATGCCAGTGGTAAAAGTTCCACATCATCTTTCCTACACATTGTCTATGATTTCCTATTCCTATTTCCTTAAAGTGAAGTAAGAAATGTAGACTCTTGCATTGTAATCACAGTATAAAATTTTAGTTTTATAATTTCTCCCAATCTTTTTTTTTTTTTTGGCCAGGGCTGGGTTTGACCCTGCCACCTCCAGCATAGGGGGA